>JASDQU010504926.1:7450-23095 GCA_032191745.1 Picea mariana | reverse complement strand
AAAAATCACACCATTATCCATCAAACAAACTTGGGTCCATTACCCAAACCTGGGTTCTCCAACTTCTCATGGCCATAACTCTCTAACCATGAGGAGTTATGTGACGTTCCACATACGACCAGAAATGGAATGAAATGTAATATCCATATAGAATAGTATTACCTTCAAATATATTAAAAATCATACCATTATACATGAAACAATCTTGGGTCCATTACCCAAACCTTTGTGCTACCGGAATTCACTACCAGACTTTTTGCAAGGGTTGACATCAATCACTAAGGGTTGACATAAATCTACAATATCAATATCCAATAGTTGACATCAATGACAACCAACAATCCATCAACCTAATCCATCTATCTGACAAGAAATACAAAGCTCGGCTAGTAGCAAAGGGTTATTCCCAGGTTGAGGGAATTTATTATGGTGAGATTTTTTCTCCTATTGCCAAGTTAAATTCTATAATATTTTTGTTATCCATTGCTGTTGCATTCAATTTTGAAGTAGAATAGATGAATGTGAAGACAACATTCATACATGGGGATTTGGAAGAAGAAATCTATATGAAGCCGATGGTTTTTTATTTCCGGTTAAGGAATTAGGGTTGTTGACTAATCCAGGTCATTGGGTTAGGGTTTTGGATGCCGATGGATCCTATATTTATATTGTATTGTAAACAATGTAACACAACAAATGAATATAGAGTATGCTCGTTTTCCCGGTTTGGGTTTCCAGGGGAAAAATCTCTGTGTAATTTGTGTATTTTCCATTGCATCTTTTCTGTTTTTTTTCTAAAAATATGTTTGCAGTAAATATTGTACAAGGTTAAAATCTACAGTTTTTAGATAAACAACCACGACCCCTAAACAATTTTCCATTTTTGTTAGCTACCTCTCCCTTAGGTCAAGATTCATCTGGACTCTAACCACTCTCATATCCTATTTTTCCCAACACTTCTCCTATAGTGCAATTAAATGGTCTAAAGAACTACTAATTCCTTCCAAAATTCTCTGGTTCCAAAGTTCCATTGGGAGGCTTGATAGAAAAAATCACATCTGCTGCAGATAGGCAGGTTATTTCCATGGGTCAAAAACATGTTTCCACCTTTTAAGACATAAACTGGATGGCCACCATAGCGAGTCTTGATTGAGAATAATATCTGCATCATTAGAGCTAATGCAATCACCCTCAATCTTGTACTCACCCAACTACATAAACATGTGTCTTTCCACAAAGTGCATGACTTACAACTAATAGTGTTAACAAAAATTTAACAACTTAAATAATGCCAAGAGGAAATTATAGTCATGGGAAAATGGAAACAAGGAACAATTCCATTAAACAAGGACTTAAGATAATTTATTTACAAGACATAAAATTGTCTTTCACAGTCTCATTACATTATCAAAAAATCTAGCACAATGCTCATCTAGAATCTAACTAGAGGCATGCTCACTATTCCACGTTTTCCATCCTTAATTGACATCCCTTCCTCTACTCTTTGTTCCTGCAAACATCCCCCTCTTTGTTTTTTTTCTTATGTCTCTCCTTCTGTTGGTCCTAAAGTTTGCACTTGACTACTAAAGTGTAGAGCTAGGCCACCTCAAGTTTTGGACTGGTTTGTTGGTCAACTAATGGGTAGGTTTTCAAGGATAGAAACCTGGTTGGATTGGCACAACAATATGACCACAGGTTCCCCTTAGCTAATGGTATGCATTTTGATGAACAAGGAAGGATATGAAAAGATAAACAAAGGAAACACAACAAGCAATAGAATGAGTTACCTGCTGTGTGAGATTTTAGATTTAAAATAATATTTCAGTACCTAAAACACATATCCAGATACAAATAATCCAACAAGTTGCAATATAAATGATGCCTTTACTAAAGCAATAGCTGATTAACAGGTTGCATGATGGTAGACATATTAATTAAAACAATAGTTGAAAGGAAAAGGAAATGCATATTGCACACATTCCAAATTCACATCCAAGATAAGATTAAAAACACATAAAGACTTGAGAAAGAGAACACAAACTTCCATCGAGATATATATTCACCAAGTAGGGAGCTTTACAATCATAAGTTTAAGGTCTAGCCAAATTCTGATGCTTTAATCTTTCACTAAAAGCTGAACCCTAATTCATTACAAAATATGTCTATTATCATTGTTGCAGAGGGTTTCAACCATCTTGTAAACAAAAGTTTAACTTTGCATAACAACCCGAAAACATCTCTTTGACTCGAGTGCATTCAATTGGGAATATAGTCATGACATACTTCAAATTTAACCTTAACAAAAAATGTGGTTCATATCAAACAAAAATGACCACTTATTATACTTTGACAGCATTGTCTTGAAATTAGAACAATTAGACTTCTAAAAGTGCAAACTATAACTACTGTTTATGCTAGAGTAAAACAATCCTTAACAAAGACTTTGACAGATGTGACTGGAAAGAACTATGCATGAATACCCACATGCACTCCAGCTGGAGACTAAACTGGGAGATAGATTGATTATCTAGCATTAGCCTCAGACCCCTTCTTCTTTAACAACAACAATCTTCTTCATATTATCTCCTTCAAGAAGAAACAATTTTTCTGATGCTTCATTTTTAGCTTCTGGTACTTCTTTTGTAACTTAGAATGTTTCTTTTCCAGATCTTGGTTATGCTGCTGTAAAGTCTTAATTTGTTGTTTCAATATTTGCACCTCGTGGATGTCATTTATACCTTCATCAACTTCCACCTTTGGCTCAGTTAAAATCTGCTTCTTACCTCTATATTTTATCCCATGCTCTTCATTTATGGCAGATTTATTGTGATCAACTAACAATTTGGTTTTTCTTGACATCATTTCATACCTGTGTGTTACCTCAGAACCTCTTCCATGTGTTTCTTTTATAGGGCCTTGTATTTCTGATATGTTGGATTTGATCTCTAGTTTGGTGTCATTTGAAAGTTGCTTGGTGAGTAACCTTGTATTTGGGGAAATTCCATCAGAGTCCTACTCGGGATCTAGGACAAAGTCCTGTGCATTTTGTTGTAAACCTATATTTGCAAGGTATTCTGTTTTGACAGTTGCAAATTGTACCCCTAGAGTTTCACCCTTAATGAATTTCAACTTTTCTTTATCCCCAATCATTTTCTTTAATGTATGGACTACCATTTCTTCCATGTTGAAAAATCTAGAGCTGTCCTCATCTTCAATTATAATGGGTTGGGGGTCTTTCAATGATGGGTTAAAAAGTACCTTAGAATTGAGTGTTAACTAATTAGTAATCTTGGTCTTTCTGTTGGGCTTACTGAGAATTCCAGGGCCTTGGTTCCCTTTCTTCTTTCTGTTTTTCTTAGCTTCAAGGGACTCCTTAATCAACGTTTCCATGGGGACAAACTCTACATTAACAATTTTGGGACTGTGTTTCTTAGTTTTCATTTGTCCCCTTATTTTTTTCTTGGGCAATTTATCTTGCTGCATGGTGGGAGTCACAAGCTCATATTCAGAGTGGATGGGTGTCAATGAGCCCTATGGAGTATCCTGTTCCTCTTACTATTTTCTAGGAACTCTGCTACCTTCATTTCCTCTTCGTTTCGTAGTGGATGATCTCAGCTGCATTCAGGGTTTCCTCCTTCACTGGGGTGGTTGATTTGTTTCTTCTGGATTTGGTACCCTTCATTTTGGAAGCAATTTTCTTTTTTGATGTTCATTGGGTAGTCTTTGATGAGCCACTAGGTTCATGGGAAATCCTCTCTTTTGGATTATCTTCATCTTTTTCTTCTTTAGACCATTTATCAGGTTGTTGTTCTTGTTCCTGTAAACCTACAGATTGTAAAAAGTAGTCTTGAGGCATTTCAATTTCTCCCAAAGCAAAGAGGACCATAATTTTTATTAAACCCTAGTGATGCAAGCTCCTATGGGCGGACTCGGGGTGGCTCTGAACCCTTCTGACCATTTTAGTTAAACTCTTGAGTAAATACAAAGAAAAATTTAATTCCTTATCCCCACTCAGGTGCATGAGAAAGCGAAGGTGGTAACAATGCACAATTGAAAATCGGCCTTCACCTGTGATGTACCTTTGGACTATTGTGAGGGTACCTTTCCATTCCTCCTTTATCCATGTGATGGGAATTCTCTGGCTTTAGTCGGGGTTTTGGTGCTTTGACACGAATAATTTATTACATAGTTCTAGGGGTAATTTACCTTTCTTAAACCATCTTTCTCCGCAGAATGGGAGAGAATATGATGCCTCGATGAAATGCTATATAATGTGGATACATGTGTCCTCGAGTTGGGTCTGTAACTTGTAAAAAAGTTGTGTAAATAACAAGGCCACACCAGTGGGGTGTCCCTCGAAGGCATAAATAAAATCGTACCATTCTGCCTTGAAAAATACATCTATGATTTCTGGGATAACTTCAAACAACTCGAGCCCCCGTGGCTCTGTTCTGTTTATCTGCCAACGGTCTCAGGGAGACACCATTTCATGTTGACCACCACTGCTGCAGCAATGAGATGAACATGAATGTTATTCTGATGTAATTTAACACCTGTAGTTATAGTTCCTCGTAAACCTGTTATGATGAGAACAGGAGGTGCATCTTGCACGATCTTAACATGAACTATGAAATGATGAGCTCAGAGGTAACCTTTCATGAACTTGAGTTCCCATGAGCATGCATACACATGCATGAGGCAACACAACATTTTCAAACATTTAAAAAATTTCTAAACATTTAAAATAATAAAACAATGCGCTTTCCTACTGTTTGCAAGAACAGGCTTGTTCTTGCAATTAGTGCTTTTCTGCATCAAAAAACTTGGTCAACCTGCTATAAGCCCACTAATGATAAATTCAAGATGACATGTGGTATTAAATCAAACCAGAACATGCAATGACCTTCCAAGAAAGCAAGAAAATGGTGCAAAGTCAATAGAAGGGTGAGAGCAAATCAAACCAGCTCATTATACCATGCAAAAGAAACTGAATAAAAATTAGGCTTACATATGTATAGGCTAATGGAAGGAAGGAGGAGAGGTGCAAACCTAGGTTTTAACATTGGATCTAATTGGGGATAACATTTCCCAGTGAGGTTCTAAGAACAATAGACTAGGTGCCTTACTTCTCAAAATTTGCTTCAACTTGCTGTAAATTACCTCTGTTTTTGTTTGCCAGCCATGCTATTTGTCTTATTTCATTTTGAAACCTAAAACTGTAGCTACACCCCAGTGCCTTTGTTGGGCTATGGAGTATTTATTCAAACAAAAATATCAAATCCAAATGCATATGAAAAACAAATATTGTAGAGGATGGACTACCCTTGGTTCATTAAGCAAAGTAATGTTTCAGGAAGCACACATTAACTGGGCCTCCAAATATCTCAATATCATCTAGGTTTTGCAATATAAATGTATTATTATCTAGAACCTTAACCAATTTGAATGGAACAAACCAAAGACGATCAAACTTACCATGCTTAGGATTGTCCTCCCTCTTGGCATCCCACCTCAAAACCATGTCTCTTTCTTGAAATATTTCCTTTTTGGTTTTCCTATCAACGACTTCCTTGGCGTTGCTTTGGTATGAATCATTTATCTGATTCAATGCTTCTCTCTTTTGCTGTACTTCAATAATATGAAAAAGTAGTCTCTGGATGTCATTAGGTTCCTGCACTTCCTCTTGTAAAAATTTTAAGACTGGTAGACCAAGCTAAGTGGGAAATATAACATCCACCCCATCAACTAGCTGAAATGGGGAGGTTCCCAATGACTTCTTGGTGCTGATCCTATCATTCCACAAGGCATATTTAAGCTTATAGTCCTAATATTTTTTGTTTTCAACCAACAACTTCTTGATGATCCCGATGAAGGTCTTGTTTGATGATTCAACCAACCCATTTCCCTTTGGGTAATAGGGTGTAGTAATGTTGTAACTCCCACAAAAGTTAACCATGGACTTGGAATTGAATGCTTGGGCATTGTCTGTTGCTAACTTCATGGGGAAACCAAATCTAGCAAAGATGTTTGTCTCCAAGAAATTTATGATCACCTTATTAGTAGCATTCCTGGTGGGAACAACTTCAACCCACTTAGTGAAGTAGTCAGTGGCAGTGAGAATCCACTTATGTTGTCCACTGGAAGGTGGATTTATCTCACCTATAAAGTCTAAGGCCCATTGCTGAAAGGGACCACTAGCAGTAATGGAATTTAGGGGTAGTCAGAGCAACTTCTATTTTCCAGCAAATTTCTGACATTCTTCACAAGATCCGACTGTGGAAAACACATAAGACAAGGTGGTGGGCTAGTAGTATCCGACCCTCAGAATCTTGAGGGATGTAGCTTTCTAATGATGATGTACCCCACAAGCCCCTATGAGCATATCTATTATGACCTATTTAGACTCATCCTCATCTAGACATTTCAGCAAAATACCAACAGGATCTCTCCAATACAAATTATGTTTTATGATGCAGAATTTTACAACTTTCAATTTAAGAGACCTAGTCTTAGATTTCTCCAATTCTGGTGGACATTCTAGGTGCTGCAAAAAGTACACAACATATCTATACCAGGGTGAAAGAGAGTAATGATAAAATACTTGTATGTTGTCCTTTCCAACCTACATAATGGAGGCATCTGATTGTATTAAAGTATGGTGTAATTCTAGTGCTTGGCAATTTGAATCTGATAATTATTTTGCAAGGCCCTACCCCTTAGTCAACCTAGTGGGATTTATGTCCAGGTTATACTCTAATAGTTTGACAATCCACTTGCCCCTCTTCTCTTTACTATTTGTCTGAACAATAATTTCCTTCACGCTATTGCTAGGAACATAGGCTATTATACCAGATTGCAACACATACACCCTGAAGGCCTTCAAAGCTTTGACCAATGCATAAGCTTGCTTCTCCAATATATCATATTTCAGTTCAGCATCCTAGAGCACTTTATTGAAGAAGGAAATGGGTTGTTCATGCCCTTCTTCATTCTTTTGTAGTAATACAACAACAATAGTTTCCTCGGAGGCAAAGAAGAAAATGAGGAATTATTTGGAATAGTCCAGACTAACCAGCATAGGGGCTTCAACCAAAGTCTGCGTAATCCCCTGGAAGGATGATTTGGCATCTTGTGACCATTTTATGTCAACACATTTCTTCAACATGTTAGTAATAGGTCTTATGATTTCAACAAAATTTGGCACAAAGCACCTTAAAATTTTTATTTTTCCTTACGAAAGATTGGATAACCTTCTTATTCCTAGGGATGTCAATTTTCTGGATAACATCAACTCTTTCTGGGTCTATTTTTACCCCCCCTACTAATATAATGTGACCTTTCCTTCTATCATAGCAAAATGGGACTTTTTGGGATTCAAAGAGATTCCTTACCTTCTGCATTTTTCAAAAATCTTCTCCAGGTGTTGTAGATGTTCATCATCAGTTTTTGAGAAGATGGTGATGTCATCCAGGTATATAACCATGAACTTCTACTTTTCACCCACAAATGAAATGTCCATGGTCCTCTGGAAAGTGGCCCCTACATTCATCAGGACAAAGGGAATTTGGTCATACATGAATGTGCCCCATGGGTTGGTGAAGGTTGTTTTCTCTT
Organism: Picea mariana; assembly: GCA_032191745.1. Taxonomy (NCBI): domain Eukaryota; kingdom Viridiplantae; phylum Streptophyta; class Pinopsida; order Pinales; family Pinaceae; genus Picea; species Picea mariana. The sequence goes on along the minus strand of JASDQU010504926.1, from coordinate 15,481 downwards.
TGTCTTCTTCAAGCACTGCTATCTGGTTATATCCAAAATATCCATCTAGCATGGAAATTCCGTGGGTGACTACTACTGTTTGCAAAATATGGTCAATCTTGGGAAAATGATAGTTGTCTTTTAGAGAACACATGTTCAGGTTCATGAAGTCCACACACAAGTGTATTTCTCCACTCTTCTTCCTAACAGGAACCAAGTTGGCCACCCAATCCGAGTACCTCAAGGGCACAATGATTTTGGCATCAAGCATTCATTTCAATCATTTTTCAATAATAGACATTAGCAGAGGATTGAATTGCCTAATTTTCTACATAAATGGATTTGAGCCTACCTTCAGAGGGATCTTGTGTTGAGTGATGTCAATTTCAAAGGTCTTCAAGTCCTCATAAGACCATGCAAAAATATTAGAAAACTTTTTCATGAGGCTAACATACCTATTTCTTTTCTCCTATGATAGCGCCTTGGATATTTTGACTACTTTGGGATTTGCATTTGTCCCAATGTTGCAGTCCATTACTTCTTGTTCCTGATTTTTCATGGCAACTTTACTAGAGACATCATTGTTGTCAAACAACCTCTCTAGTGGTACTAGGCCTCTTGGGATATAATTTGTCTTGAGTTCTACAATGTTGTGGCCAACCACCTTGTTAAGAAAATGAGATGTTTTTTGATTTCCTGTTTCATCTTCCTCATTCTCTTGATCAATGGATATATTTGAGAATTCTTCAATGATTTGCAATAACCTTTTGAGCTCCAAGTCATCACTAAAGACCCATCAATGCTTGACATTGTTTGTTATGGTTGTCCTATTCCTAACCTCCACTTCATATTTGAAATTTGGACCAATAGGAGGTTTAAATCTACTGGCAACCAGGGCTAAATAATCTTCCCCCTAATTAGCCTCTTTGGGAAGAAAGGAAACATTGAATGCTAGGAAGAAGTTATCGATTAAGTCCCATACCTCATTTATATATTGTTTTAGCCTTTGTTTCTTTGCTTGATAAATGTATCTGACTTGGTTGATAATCAACTCATAATCACCAAATACTACCAATATGTCAATGACCATGTCTTTAGCAACCCTCAATCCCAACACCAATGCCTCATATTCTACTATGTTGTTAGTTGTTTCAAATTCCAGCTTGTATGAGAGTGCAACCACATCCTTTGAAGGAGAAATGAGGAATATACCAGTGCTAGAACCCTCCTTTGAATATGAGCCATCAAAATACATCTTCCATACTTCATTCTGTTGATCTGTCAGTGGCTGATTTCTGCATTTGCTAATTGATATTTCAGGGGCATCATCATTTATATGGAAAATAGATGACCCAATTTCATCCTCAACAACATAAATTGGATGATTACCTAGATTCTCATGATCACTGATAATATATGCCAATCTAACCTCTCTATATAACCTCCTTTGTTCCCCTCCAAAGACAAGAATGGTTGCATATGTAAGATCCATTTGTAGGGATCCTCCAACTTTCTTGGCCCATGTCCTGGACAAAAGCATACCAAACTTGGGGGGTATGTCAACTACAAAAATATCCATCACCACACTTTTCATGGGTAGATGAGACAAAGAAACCACCATATATTTAATTAATCCCAAGCATTTTACCTTTTTATAATCAAAGGCGTAAATATCCTGGTATGGCTTGATGATCTCTAGTCCTAACTCTTTCATTACAACTTTAGTCATGACATTATGAGAAGCACCTGAGTCCATCAATCAATTATGCAAGATATTTTCATGGACATTCAAGGATATGTAAAAAGGTGGAGAATCATCGGACCCATCTTCAATGTGTGGGCCCACAGTTATGGCAAGGTTTTCATCCTGCAAGTTGATTACATCAGATGTCATAGCAGMAACATGTGGATTCATAACCTTCATAATAGAGTTCTTGAATGACTCATTTTTCAACAATTTTGTTAAAGGTACAAGGATATTTATTTTTCTCATCTCATGCTCTACGCTGAAAGAGATAGGATATCTGTCTRCTTCTTTTACTTATGGGGCAACAGGCTTAGATGGAAAAGGTTGATCAGTTTTGTTTGATGTACCCTTGCTTGGGCCTTGGTTGGGAGGAAGGTATGATTTTTTGTTCTRAATAGGGGCATTTGTTTTGGGACCCTCTAGTCTAGGCCTCAAATGATACTTCTTTTGGGGCTGACTTTGAAATATTTTCTCTTCCTTCACATCATTATCAATATGGCTTGAAAACTGTGATATCTCATAGTCCTGATGTGTTAGGTGACTAGGATAAAGATCAGTCTCATTAAACAGTACAACAGAATCATCTATAACATCACTCTCTACATCCATCTCTTCAATCTCATTGTTCTGGAAAGGAGGTACAACTCTTTGTTCCTCAACATTTCTCCTCTCTCTCTGCATGATTTGAGGAGCATTATTTAGCCTCCTAAATTGATTTGTGTTTATGTTCCCAACATCATGATATGGCCTATTTGGCTGCTTGGTTTCCCATTTCAACTTAGATATCTCCGAAGTTAGGGATTTCAAGGTCCTAGTCATCTCTTCTAACTTTGTGTCAGATTCTACTGGGTTGGAAGAAGAAGGAAAATCTTCCCTCTGCTTCTTTTTATCCCTATATAATTTGTTCTTTAATTTTTCTGATGCTAGGATGTTAGACTCAACTTCAATAACCGCCTCTTGCATGGAAAACAAAGTGGTGGACCTTCTCTCCCTCAACAGAAGAGATATTTCAACATCAAAGGAATTTTCAAATGTGATCTTGGCTGAGGCTTTAGTTGGCTTAATATCATTAGGAATCTTGTTATACATTTTGTTGAACCTCTTGGTAAAATCTGATACTGACTCCCCACTCTTCCTTATTAAAACCCCAAAATCAATTATGTAATACAAATAGTCTCTCCCATCCCCCATTATTTTAGAAAAGCCTCATCCAATGCCTCAATACCTGTAATAGAAGCTGGGGTTAGGCCAAGGAACCACTTCCTTACCTCTCCATCCAGACTCTGCACAAACAACATCATCCATACATCTGCATGTTCAATGTTAAARTTGTCTGCAAAACTATAAAATGCCACAAAATGTTCCTCAACAATTACTTCCCCCTAACCRTTGTACCTTGGAAGATACTTCATGTAGTCACACGTGGGGAAGACATTTAAGTTCTTGGTAAGCACMAAAGGTGCATACCTGGTTGTAATGATGGATTCCATCCTATTGACAACCATGTTTGGGACAACTGRACTCTGAGGTTGAGGAGGAGTTGTGGGTGTGATTGATGGAGGATATGATGAAGTAAAATTTGAGATAGGGTATGTCTGAGGACTAATGACAAGGTGGTTTTGAAAAATGATAACCTCAAGCTGCTTATGGTTGTGTATAGAGACWAATTTTTCAGCAGTGGCATTTCCTTTTAATGGCAARGGGTATCTATGAGAAATGGTAGTCTTCTTTAATTGTCTCTTTGAATCAGGGTTGGATGTGTCACCATTAAGATAAAGGTTGAATTTGGGAGTTTTAGCAGGCTCAGGATTTTATTTCCTAGATCCTTTCCTGGGAGCCATAATTCCTTAATAGGTTTGCATTCAGTGGAGTTGCGAGGTGAAAGATGGCAGCCACCTTTGTGCCTGATATTTGTTCACCATCAAAGATCAGATCTGATTATTGTCATTCTCCCAGGGAAAGATACTTCATTACTCCATTCCCCAGCAATGGCGCCATAAGATGTTGATCCTAAAGTTTGCACCTGACTGCTAAAGGGTAGAGCTAGGCCACCTCAAGTTTTGGATTGGTTTGTTTTTGAAAATTTAGGTTTGTTGGTCAGCCAATGGGTAGGTTTTCAAGGATAGAAACCTAGTTGGACTGACCCAACAATATGACTGCAGGTTCCCCTTAGCTAATGATATGCATTTTGATGAACATGTAAGGATATGAAAATATAAACAAAGGAAACACAACAAGCAATATAATGAGTTACCTATTGTGTGATATTTTAGACTTAAAATAACATTTCAAGACCTAAAACACATATCCAGATACAAATAATCCAACATGTTGCAATATAATTGATCCCTTTACTAAAGAAATGATCCAGATTTATGAGTGGAACAAAAGGAATAAAAAACGGAATACAATAACACAAAGATACAGAGAACAACAATATATATCCAGTGAACAATAACTTCTATTGAATAAAAAAAATAGGCTGAAACTGTAAAACTGTATAACTGGAAACAACTTGCTCGAATGGTGGTAGCTATCTCTGAGAAGAGATGTGGCTTGGTACTTACAATGAGGCTCCATAGGCCTTTTTAACATTACTCATGAATTCTAGAACCCTAGACATCAAAAAACCTAACCCTAGGAGATGAAATGCCAAAAGTTGTGTGGGCTCATATGGGTAAGTTGTTACCTCAACTTCCCGGGGTCGTAACTTTTGCATACGACCTCCATTTTAGGCGTGTTATAGCTTGTTGTAAGGGTATTTCATAGATATACACCTTATGCCATCAAAATACGACTCTGTCTACAATTTGACTGTGGCATGCCAAAAAAACACTGTTTAGTGCCCAAAACGGCCCTGGAAGTACAAAAAGATGTGCTGACATGAAAAATTCCAAAATAAGCCAGTTGGATTAGGTGGGTGGCCACCAATATCCACTTGGAATATGTGTAGGGCTTTATACATCCCTAGAAGTGTATAACCCACAATTACAAAGAAGTACAAAAGAACGTGCTGAACTGAAAACTAACAAAATGAGCCAGTTGGAATAGGTGGGTGGCTACCAATATCCACTAGATCAAGAAATAACCGATTAACAAGTTGAATGATAGTGAAAATATTAATTAAAAAAATAGCAGAAAGGAAAAGAAAATGAACATTGCACACATTCTGAATTTCCATCAAGATATATATTCACCAAGTAGGGAGATTTACAATCATAAGTTTAAGGTCCAACCAAATTATAATGATTGAATCTTTCACTAAAAGATGAACCCTCCTTCATTACAAAATCTGTCTATTTATCATTGTTGCAGAGGGTTTTGACCATCTTGAAAACAAAATTTTAACTCTGCATAACAACCTGAAAACATCTCTTTGACTCGAGTGTATTCAATTGGGAATATATTCATGACATACTTTAAATTTAAACTTAACAAAAAATGTGGTTCATATCAAACAAAAATGACCACTTATTATACTTTGACAATATTGTCTTGAACTTAGAACAACTATGCTTCTAAAAGTGCAAACTATAACTATTGCTTATGCTGGAGTAAAACAATCATTAACAAAAACTTTGACATATGTGGCTGGCAAGAACTGTGCATGAATACCAACATGCACTCCAGTTGGAGACTAAACTGGGAGATAGATTGATTAGCTGGCATTAGCCTCAGACCCCTTCTTCTTTAACACCAACTATCTTCTTCATATTATCTCCTTCAAGAAGAAGCAAGTTTTATGATGCTTCCTTTGTAGTTTCTGGTACTTCTTTTATAACTTAGAATGCCGCTTTTCCAGATCTTGGTTATGTTGTTGTAAAGTCTTAATTTGTTGTTTCAATATTTGCACCTGGTGGCTGTTATTTATACCTTCATCAGATTCCACCAATGGATCAATTAAAATTTGCTTCTTACGTCTATCTTTTAGCTCATGCTCTTCATCTATGACAGATTTATTGTGATCAATCGACAATTTGGTTTTTCTGGACCTCATTTCATACCTGTGTGTAACCTCAGAAACTTTGCCATGTGTTTCTTCCACAGACCCCTGCATTTATGATATGTTGGCTTTGATCTTTGGTTTGGTATCATTTGAAAGTTGGTTGGGGAGTAACCATGTATTTGGGCAAATGCCATCAAAGTCTTGCTTGGGAATTGGGCCAATTTCCTCTGCATTTTGTTATAAAACTTAATTTGCAGGGTATTCTGTTTTGATAGTTGCAAATTTTACCCCTGAAGTTTCACCCTTACTGAATTTTAACTTTTTTTTATCCCAGTTATTTTCTTCAATGTATGGACTGACATTTCTTCCATCTTGGAAAATCCAGAGCTATCCTCATCTTCAATTATAATGGGTTGGGGGTCTTTCAAGGATAGGTTAAAAAGTGCCTTAGAATTCAATCTTAACTGATTAGTAATCCTGGTATTTCTATTGGTCTTACTGGGAATTCTAGAGCCTTGGTTCCCTTTCCTCTTTATGTTTTGCTTAGCTTCAGGGGACTCTGTTACACATCAAAATTACTCATTAGGATGATGGCTTAGTGTCATCATTACCAATGTCGCAAGTGTCGCATTTTGGCCACAAGTGTCGCAAAAATCATACTGTCATCTTGCCTATGTCGTGTCTCATAAGACATTATCAAGAACACTCAAAAGACACCTCAAAAGATTGGTTTTGAAGAGGAGAAATCATTTGACAAAGAGTACAAGTCTTTTTCCATGGAAACAACCACTCAAAAATCAATTTTGGAAGGCAACTCTCCCCTATACACTATGAGGGAGTGCCAACGCTCTGTGACCTCTTTTGGGGGAGCGTTGCAACGCTTTGTACCCCATTCCGAGGGAGTGCTGGCCTTTTTTGAGCAAATTTTGGACTGTTGAGAGAAATCAGGGAAGAATCCCTTTATATCTGGAGTTGGTTGGATTCAGATCCAAGGTCAAGGCTCGATCTTAGGGAAGATCCACAACTAAAGGAGAAGAATCCTCAACTTATCCCAAGAATCTCTTAAGTGGTTAGGCCTCTCCAAACCTATATAAGGAGGCCTCTTCATGGTGAAAGGGAGAGACATTGAAGGCATCGAACTTATGATCTCATAAGGGAGATATCATTGAAGCATCATCATTTTGTGTGGATTACTTGAGMAAAGGGTTGGACAAGGAGAGATGGGAGAGGTTGCTGCACCTTCATCAAAGGAATGTAAGMATTCTCTGTTGTTCTCATCAATATACATATGTGCTTGGCCTGTTTCTTTCAAGGTTATGTTTGTTCTACATGAACTTGTCTCTATTAGATAGATCTGGTTTCAAGATAATCTTAGTAGAATGGGAAGTTTGTTCTGTCTTTTTTTGTTTGCAGGACTTATCGAGGAGCTTGGAKATCAAAGCTCAACTTGGACTGTGCGAGGACAAACATCATTTAAAAGGTACTCCTTTCTTCCTCTTCTCTATAATTTAGTTTAACTAGATTTAAAAGGATGTCAGTGACCAACGTTAGCACCCTTTCTGTCTTGGTCTTAGGAGTCTAGAGCCCAAGAGGGAATCCACTTGTCCACAGGGGAATTCTCCTGTAATAGAAATTGCTGACTGCACTGGGGACCAAAGCTTTTAGTTTTGGTTTCCTAGATCTTGTTTTAGCCTTTGCTCATATTTTTTGACCTTATTCTTACTGTGTCTCTGATTCTCAGATGTGTTGATTGGCCCTTTAAACCTATACACTTTGAATTTCTGAGTTTGCTTGAGTTTTTGGGTTTTTGGGCATTTTTCTGAATTTTAAGACACTAGTGCCCCCCTGCCTTTGCTACGAGAGCGCTAGCGCTCCCTGGCAGGCTTACACAGGGCGTTGAAACACTCTAGTTCCCTTGACACCAGAGTGCTTCCCCTTTTCTGTTTAAAATCTTTTATGAGTTTAATCTCTGAGTTCATTTTCTTACTGTTTGCACTTGCTCAGAGTCCTTGCAACCTCAATACATCTTTGTCTTGACCTTCAACACTTTGTTTCCTGAGAATTGATCACCCTTTGTTTGGATTTTTGGCATTTTTTCCTTACTTTGAGTCACTCTTCTCCTTTGAGGACTTGGAATCAAATCACTGTTTTATTCTCATCTCTGTGACTGAATGAAAGCTATAGTAAGGAAAATCAGAGATCTATTAACCATTCCATTTGATCTTTGAGGTTAGTTTTCTAGCATTTCTCTTTTGTTTGAGATTTTTGGTTTTCTTTTTGGATTTGGTTTTCTTTGTGTTTCTTGTTTGATCACAATGAGAGTGTGTCTTTGTTTGTGTAAAGTTTGCTTCTGATTGTC
>JASDQU010504925.1:69082-83603 GCA_032191745.1 Picea mariana | reverse complement strand
AAGAATAAAAAAAAGTTAGTTTGAAGGCAATAAAACTTATTATAGTTTATTTGTCAATTAGTACTAAGGAGAATTATTATTGACTGCCATGTGTAAATACAGATTGAATCATCATCATTATTCAAGGAAATCTATGCTAAATGAGTCTTAATGTTTCTTGGGGCATTAACTTATATCCTTACTTCCGAGGAATATGAGCTCTTAGCCAATTAGAAATAGTTTAGGTTTGATCAAAATGCAATTTCAACCATACTAACAATATTCAACCGTATTAGCCCTTTTGACATACAAAAATTCACATGAAACTTGAAATTCAGTTAAATTTATTAAATATCAACAAAATTTATAACTGCATGTGAATTTCCATACATCAAAGGCTAATAAGACCAAATCTTGCTACTATGTCACACTTAACTAATCAATCTTTAAAAAAAACATTAATTGACACTATGAACATAGACTTTTAATTTATTATTTAAAATCTATCTCATATCATGTTGTTTTAATTGTACCTTTGTGTTACACACTTAGTGTTGAACTATGTTTTTTGATATTAATAATTCTACTTCCATATTTTAGTAGTATTATATTTTTGGTATTTGTATTTGAATCTTGTTATTATATAGTCTTTTTAAGAAAGATAAAATCCTTTGTGGTCATCGTTAAGACTACCTCTAGATAACAACATTTAACTAAATACTATTTTGGTGACAATTCACAAACACATTTGACATCATTTATAACCTCTTTCAAAAAGAAAATATTAATATAATTATAAAAAAAAATCAACATCATCTAATTGATCTGAATTCAATGACTTACCCATGCATAATTGAACAATCATATACACAGGGTTAGAAGAGAATATAATGGATCAGTGACAGTCGATAGTAGAAAATGTCATTCAAAGCCTAGATCCCCAAATCTTTGGTTGCATGGGAGGCGTCTCTAAATAATTGATTACACTGTTAGAGTAAGAATATCAAATTGTAGTGTTCTAGGACTTGCAAACTGGAATAGTCCAAAGTTGAATTAGTGGATAGATAAATTTTCACTCACTGGAATGCACTTAGCAGATATTTAATTTTGTTGATGTTTAGGAATGGCCAAAAGGAAGAAAAGTAGCCTTACAGGGTTCCAATACTTTTTTTTACAGAAACTGAAAGATTTTTTTTTTTTTATATAAAAATGCACGACCAGAGTCGCTAATTACAAAGAGTAGTGATGGTTCAATGACTCAACTACTAGTATTTCAAATATCTTACTACATGGACCTATTCCAAAAAACTGTTGCTGATATTTAGTCAAAACTAACTATTATAGTTGTTGCTTACAAGCTGTGATTACTAGACGTAGCCATAATTACAAAATTTTGGGACTGTTGGCCAATCTTACTGCTTCTTTTCCTTTGGAGCTTGAGCTTCTTTTGGAGGCATGTCCAAGGCGATGTTCAGGTCTAGTAGGACCAAGACGTCTCTGCTCCCGCACTCCTTTCTTTGGCTTTGTCCTGCTACATCCTGGGCTCTGGTTCCATGCAATTCTTTGAGTCTTTCACCTTTTCTTCTCAAGAAATCAACCTCGTCTTGGAGCTGGCTTATCAGGGCTCGGTGTTGAGACAGGGTTTCCATCATGAAGCTTAGGGTGGTGCTATGTGAATCCAATCTCATGGTCAGATGTTGGGTGGAGATGAAATTTCCATACACCATCTCCTCCTCTCGGTTATCTTGACATGGGCATTGATCCATTCTGTCGATTCCACTGGCTAGCGTGACGTTTCTGAGATTTTTGATGTAATATGTGCCTACTCTTCCACTACTGTTGCCTGGGCAAAGGCCTTGTGAGTGTTGTTGGGCTATGGTCGTGCTTTCTGAGGCTACTTCTCTTCTATGAAATGTTGCTCAGAGAATCCAATACCAATTGGATCCTTTTCCTATCTCCATGTTTAGTTCCTCCGCTCTGGCTGTGCCTGTTATGCCCTTTTGGCCATCCAATACTATCTTCGCGCTCTTGAATTGTGGCCTTCACCTTGTTTGTTTCTATCCTATGATTTCTGTCTAAACACTTGCTTGAAATTATGGGGCTCTTTCTTTCTCTTGTAATTCTTTTTAAATCACTTACCTTCCAGTGGGTGTATAAACAATGAGTCTGACTCTGTCCTCCCTGTAATCCCCATGTGACATCTATTCTTGATCATGCTAGATGACGCCCTTGGGATGAGGTGTACAACTTTTCCATCTTCGGCATGCTTTGGAGCCTTACATCAATCATTTCCCTTTCCATTATCTTGCACACCATTAATGGAAGGGTAAGGGGAGAGGAAGAGGAGGGAGGTGGGAGTGACCTCATGTGCAAGATCCCACAGGGGGTGAACCTTTTGTTGCACTGAACATACCAATTCGTCGACTGTGACGTATTTCTTCTCACGATCCTGGATTTTTGAAGTACATTGATCCCCTGGGTTTGTCGAGAGTTTGTCCTGACCAGTTGTTGTGTTGGAGAGCCATGTATGCTTGGCTGCTAGGTGGAATGCCAACGTGAATGAGCTGGGACATTGGAGTGGTTAAGGGTGGGCTAGAAACGCAGGCCTACCTAGAACTTCCAAGTGACTTGTGCTTTTACCTATGGCTTTGCTAGCCTGTTCATTTTCTCTCCAGTTCTTGGCTCATTGGACATGATAGAAGAAGGGGTGCATGTTAGAGAGTGTGTCCCTGGTTTTGTCGATGATTCTTTTGAAAGTTGAGTTTTTTGGGTTTGTGCTTTTAATGAAGTACCTGATGATCATCTTGGAGTAACCTATTATGATCAGATTGTTTATTTGATGATCCTTCGCTATTTGGGTCCCTTTAAGAATTGCATAGGCCTCTATTGAATTGTTTGTGGTTGTTACTAGATTCCTAGAATAAGTTAGCATCCTTTGTCCTCTATGGATGAACATAACCCCTCCCACACCTGCCTCCCTTGGGTTCCCTTTAGAAGTTCCATCAAAACATAGAACATGACTTTTTTGAGTATTTAGCCATCTTCTGAACTCTTGAGGTGAGTACTGAAGCTGCCAGCATGAAGTATTTTTTGGAGAACATATGGGTGGGGCTTGCGGGAGGTTTAGGTTTTTTAGCCAATCTTCTTCTTCTGTTCTCAACAGATCCCCTTCTCGGATGGTTCTTTTCTTGGACGATAAAAATTCCCTTAGTTGTTCGATTGCATTTATCGCTACTACTAGGGGGGAAATGGTTTTTTATTTAAAAATTCTTTTATTTCTTGCCAGCCAAATTTGTCAGTAGACAAATTTTATCAATGCCTTCCAGGCTCGACTGAGATTCGATTTCCCCTGGAGCGATCCTTTGAATTGTTTCGCCCATTTACAAATCAGGCTTATGCTGCTTGTTGGCATGGAGATTTTGGGGACTAATACGAGGTAAACGTTGTTCATCACCTATCTGGTGAAATTGCAATAAAGGAACAAGTGGTCGGTGCTTTCCAGGCTATTGGTGCACATGGCACATATAAACAGGCCCAAGAAACCCATTTTTTTCAAATTCTCACATGTGAGGAGTTAATTATGAGCCAATTTCTAGCAGAAGATGTTTATTTTCGGAAGGATATTTTGGTTCCATATCTCTTTCCAGATGGTTGATTTGATTGGGATATCGCAACATTCTAGGAGCTACTTGTAGCCTGATTTCACTGAGTACCCCTCTTTTCCCCAGCTTCTGTCATCCTTTTGACTAAGGAGGACTGGGATGGTTCCAAAGATTTCTAGGAGGAACTGTTTAGCCTCATCTCTCAGGAGAGGAGGTACCTCCCCTAGATTCCAACTTTCCCAAGTACCATTCAATGCCAATTTGAGATATCATAGAGGGTGGATTTTCCTTTAGAGGACAACCTGATCTTGAATTGGTTCAGAGAAGGGATTCTTGAGAGGATCCCCCTCTCTGAGTAGTTGTCCTCCCAAATCTTGATTTCTTTTCCATTCCCTGGGTTCCAATTGAGGCGTGATTGTATTAATAGAACAGACGCCCGAATAAGATTCCATATGGGGGAGCCTTCTTTCCCAAGGTCTATTTCTTCCATGCATTTTTTTCTATTTTTGGAAAAGTACTTGTTGCAAAGTGCTTTTTTCCACCATTCTTTTTCACCTGTGATTACACACCAGATTAACTTGTCTCCCAGAGCTAAGTTTATCTTTTTCGGGTCTCTTATGACCAGCCCCCCATTTTCTTTAGGGGCATAGGTAATAGCCCAATTAACCATATGGAATTTTTTTCGTTATCCTTGCCTCCTTGCCAGAGAAATTTTCTTGTGATTTTGGCCATTTCTTTCTTAATTCCAACTGGAGCGTAGAGGGCTGAGAATTGGAAGATTGGGAAGGAAGAAAGAACTGCTTTTATTAGGACTACCCTGCCTGTTGGGTTTAACCACGTGGCTCCCCATATTTCAAATTGATCTTTAAGTTTTTGGAGGATCACCTACCATGCCTCCCCAGGGAGGGCTTTGATGATGATGGGCGTACCTAGATACTTGAAGTATTTCCAGTCTGTCGTGAAGGAGAATTGAAGGATGTGGGCTATTCTAGCCATTGATCCTGCTTTTACGTTCCAGGCATAAATTTGGCTCTTAAGTTTGTTGATAAGCCCCCCTGAAGCTTGTTCATACTGGTCCAGGAATAGTTTAAATCTTTGATCCATTGTTTGGGAAGCTCCTCCAAGGAGAAGAGTGTCATCAGTGAATTGTGAGTTATTTATCCTTCTGGCTCCTATAGAAATTTTCAAACTAGGGATGTTTCTGGTGGCCCTTTCTTGCTCTAGTCTTCTGTTTAGAGTTTTTTTCATGATTACATACAACATCAGAGAGAGAGGGCACCCTTGTCTGAGACCTCTTGAGGCTTGGAAGAACATAGTTGGGCGGTCGTTGATCAATGACGCTATCCATGGGGACGATATACAAGCCTTGATCCAAGAGATAAAGGAGCTATGGAATCCGAATTTGTTAAGCACCTCATAGAGGAATTCATGCTTCACTCTATCAAAGGCATTTGCCATATCAATTTTGATTATCATTCCTTTTACTTTATTCATGACACTAGTGTGGATTGATTCCCAGACCAGGATTATGTTGTCCCAAATTTTTCTTTTAGTCACGAAGCCCCCTTGGTTTGGGAGGATTATCCTTGGGAGGAGTTGTTTTAACTTGTTGGCAATACTTTTGGTGAGAATTTTGTAGGAGACATTGCAAAGAGAGATGGAACGAAAATGATCAAAAGTGTTTGCATTTTTGGCTTTAGAGATCAACGCAAGGAAGGAGGTATTGGTGGCTCCTCCTATCTTGCAAGTAGATTGGACATATATAATCATGCAAAGTAGGTCCTTTCTAATGATTTCCCAACAGTTCCGGTAGAAGTGTGGAGTAAATCCATCTGGCCCGGGTGCTTTATTTGGGTCAAAGTGGAAGACTGCCACTCTAACTTCCTCTTCAGTGACTATCTTTGTCAGATCCTCATTATCCTGATCCGTTATCAATTGGGGGATCGATTCAATGAACTGCATCCTCTGGTCTTTATTATCTTCTCCATCCTGGGTATAGAGAATTTTGAAATGAGAGGAGGCTTCCTTTTTAATCTCATCAAAGGATTTAATTACCTCTCCTGTGGTTGTTTTAATTTCTTCCACTGAATTCTTATGTTGTCTAGCTTTGGCTTGCTTATGAAAAAAGGATGTATTTTTGTCTCCTTCTTGGAGCCACAGGGATATGGACTTTAGTCTCCATTCCTTTTCCTCATTGTGGAGTTCCCTTAAGTAGTTTTGGAAATGAGTTTTCTCCTGCTTGAGGTGTTTGTAGTGAACTTCCTCGTCTTCCATTTGAATGTGTAGCTCTTCTAATTTTTGTTTGTGTCGCTTTACTTCTTCCTTTGTGCTTATGAGGGAAGCTTTGGCCTAGTCCTTTAAAGCTTGCTTTGTTTTTTTTTCAATTTTTGTTCCCAAATATACACAGGGGTTCCGTCCACCCATGTAGACCACGTCGAGGATATTAAGGGGAGGAATTCCGGCGAATCCAACCAAAGAGGGTTGAATTTGAAAGGAATGGGGCCCGGGTTTTCATCCTTTGCAAAATTAAGAGCTATAGATCAGTGGTCTAAGATTCCCCAAGAGACAATTTGGGAGGATATGGTAAGAGCGAGGAAGAGGAGAGGGTCGTGGATAAGGAAACGGTCTAGTCTAGTAGCTATGTGGCCCACCCCTGTCCTTTTGTTGGTCCAAGTATATTTCCCTCTGGAGGGATGGACGTCAGATAGATCTAGTTCCGATATCAGATCCTCCAAATGTTCCCTAAACTGGTCTCTAACAGAGGACCCTCCCTTTTTCTCCCCTTGGTGAAGAGTTATATTGAAATCCCTTGTTATTATGCAATTTTCTTGGGCACCTAACTCTTTTAATTTCATTAGCGTTTCCCAACAATCCCTCTTTTCCCAGTAATTGTTAGGCATATAAACATTGCAGATAGGATAGATAATACCTGTTTGGAGATGCTTTAGTTTTACCATCGTCCAATGAGTTGAGTCCACTATGTTGACAATTAAAATCACAATGAATTTTTTGCCCGCAAAGTGTTGTTGAAGCCTATTATTATAATGCTAAATAATACTAGTATGTGGGCACCCCTTGTAGATTAGAGATTAGGTCTGGTTCTTAGTTGATGTTATGTTATTGTTCGACACTGCTTACATGGTTGGTGACATCTTGATTTTATTGGATGATAGACCAGGTGTATCATACATGTTTCTTTTGTTGCTCCAGGCTCAAGGCTTTATGTTACAATGACCTAGGTTATTCATGGTCACCATTGTTGTCTATTCTTTGATCTATTACTTATGACACTTGCAATAGATATATGTTAATAACAACAAATAAAAGAAAATTAAGAGGAGAATAAGCAAGGTAATATTAAAGAAAAAATAAGGAACTAAAACATGCTATATACTATGCTACATGCATTGATTTTTAATTAGTCATTGCTATCCTAACTATTTAATTAGTAGCTATGCAATTTTTTTTTAGTTATATAATTGATATGCATAGTGATTATGTTATGGCATGAGTTGATGTGGATCATGCTATTTGGATGATTCAATACATAGTTTATATGATTATATAATTGATATGTAATATGATCAAGTTGGAAATGGGAGATATGATGTGGATGGTGCATTTGACAAGTAATAGATGCAGATTCCAACGTAGGGTTTTAAATTAATGGTGTTAAGGAAAATCTTGTTGGCCTGTATTGATGAATTAATGAACTGTGGGTGGAGGCGATGTGCATTTACTGCACGTCACCCCTACTTCCTCTGTTGGCCGCCACCTTAGTTGGGCTATTGTTCAACCTTGTTGTTGTGGTTATGCTCTGACTTCTTCGCAGAGAGGAACCGCTCATCCAACTCACGTTTTAAGGTGTTTGGTTATAGGTATGTCTTTTTTTGGACATTCATGAGTCTGCTATGGTTATGAAATGGATATTGGATCAGGTGCATTGGTTTGTGCTTTCCTTAAGTATTGAAACTGTGTAATATTATGTTTTTTAAATGAGGCGTTGATGGTCTCTTCTACAATGATCTTGAATTTGTAACGTTATCAGTCATCCTGGGTGTTAGAAGCCATAAGGGTTCTCTGTTGGTTTAGATGGAGGGTTTTTGTTTTGGTTTTGGGTAGTTGGTTGTCTTTACACATTCACATCGTTGTATCCAGTCTTTGGATTTTGTGGGATTTGATGGTTGGAAGCACCCTGTGTCACTGTGTTTTGATCACTTGGGCATTGGTTATTTCACCAATAAAGGTCACGTAGTGGGTTTTTCTGTTCTTACTCGGCCCTGTCTTCACCTCAGTGTTGTGGTTTTTTGACTAGAGAAACATGAGGGTCATACCCTACATGTGTTAAATATCATTACCAAGCCGAATTAGAACTTTACTCCTCTTCTCATAGCTCAACTGTCATGCAGCTCGTCACCCTGGCCACGAAGTAAATTATGGTGTTCTCTGTGTTTACACCATCGGTCTCAGAGGTTTTCACCATAGAGAAGAGTCGACTCTGCTCTCCCTATATTGGCCACAGAGAAAACCCTTAACCCCTCTAGTCTGAGGGTTGATAGAGAAGACCGTCGGGCTTGTTGGGTTTGCTATTGGTTATGGTTAATTGATATGTATTGTCGACAAAATTGAGTACAGGCTCGTCCAATTGGTTATGTGACAATCATGTTGGTTTTGGTATCTAGTCGTTGCATGTGTTATTATAATGGATACGCCCTGCACAATTGTTTTAGACAGATCAAATACATAGTAACCCTCCTGGTGTTTTGATGACCTATTATTGTTTTAATTGAGTAAGTCATTGTGTCGCTTCATGTGGGTATGTGTGGTTTACAGAGCATGCCAGGTCGATTTGTTACTACAGTTCAAGTATGGTCTCAACATTGAATTAGTTGTTGAAGTTTTTGGGTTGACACACAATCACTGTCTTTTGCATTAAAAATTATTGGGATGATAAACTCAACATTAGTTACAACTATTTATTTATGTGCGCGCGTAATGCGTTTTCATGTGTGGTGTTCCTAATCCCTAAATAGTGGTCATTGTAACTATGAGTTTTTCTTTTTGGGGCCAAATGGTTATTGCAACCGAGATGACTGTAGAAAATCCATCCACTATGTGTGGTGTGGTTATTTGATGACGTCATTAGGGATGACCCCGTGTTTTATACAACATGGTTGATTGCAGTTTGATTAATATGAAGCAATACGGTATTAAATTGATAGCTCGAAACGATGGGTTTAGTTAATACTGAGACTGTGTCTTTAGAAGCGTAAAATGGAAATGTTGCATCGTGTTGTTTTGGGTGGCTGCACACTATGTATGATATGGATAATTTTGGGTTCCACACTAAGAGATAGTCACAGAGTTTTGAGCATGAATTTGTTGCATTTCAATTATTTGTTTTATGAAGACATGCATGGTGTTGTTGCCTCGTTGTGTTGGATGGATACCCCGACATTTTGATTATTTGGAGTCACGTTGAATTGGGCTTGTACAGTGACAGAATTATACTTGCATGATTGAATTATTTTGTGCATAGCATGTATTGGGATGGTGGCCGTCGTCTGTCTGTTTAAATAACGATCAAGGTTTTTGCAATTTAAATCTGGATTATTGGGTTGGCTGCCCACTATGTATGTTTAATGAATATCGTGCATTTTAAATGGCGGGCTCAAATTGCAGTAACAACATAACTTCATTGCAATTTTGAAACACGGTTTTTGAGTGTATTTGATGATTGAATTAATGTGTGGGCAGTGCTTGATTTGGATGATTAACAGAGAAGAAATGGTTATTATTACACATTTGATAATTGCTATAAATAAAAGGAACGAAACTCCATTACAGATTGTGTGGAATGTATATTGTCTTGTGATGGCACTATGTTAGACATTTGATTATGAACAGTGAACTAGTTAAATACACAGTAATTGTTATTTGGTCACATTAATTGTTGGTTAGTGCATCTCCTTTTAACAGAATGAATATATGGATTACTTGATTAATTTTGTGAACAATACTCGCTCTCATTCCCCACCATTATTTCTCTTTTCTCTAATTACAACGCCATCGCCTTCCCACATTCATTTTTCACTCCCTGTTCTAAAATTGGTTATAGTCAAGAAAAATTATGTGTTGAAGTAGTTGGCAGTAGTAGTGTCTTGGTGAATTACAGTGATGTTTCTTTGGTTTGCAGTTGATTGTTGTTGTCTTTGAGCAGCAATCATATTTTTTTCCCCTCATCATACCATGTTTCTCTCAATACAAGCCCCTCACATATCCCAGGACCCTTTATTCACCCCCCTGCTCATTGATAAACATTAAAAGAATTTGTATGGATTGGATTGAATGAGTCTGATACATTACTGAGCCAAATCTATTTCATATTTTTAAGAAATGTCATATATGGTTATTTTAAAGATTATTTGCTAATCAATCGCACTTACAGGAATGAGTTATTCAAATAAAAGGCTGAAGACTGAGGCCTACTATGCCTATGTCAAGGAGAGGGTCACTACTTCCCCTTCTGCATCTTCAAATAATTCTGGTAAATCTATGTCCTCTCACTTGCATTGGAAGGACAATTGCTCTCATATGATCAACAAGATGAGGCTTGAAGATTCCGCAGAGCCTAAGGCAAGTTCAAAAGGACTAAAGGATGATAGCCTCAACAATGGAAAGATTGCCTCACAAACCGAGAAATATGGATTTTAAGTTTTCTTTTATTGTTGATGATAGTTGACTCCAAGAAACTTTGACAACATGTTTTACTTTTGGATACATGAATAATATTTTTTGAAAATAATTTCAAATATCATGAGCTAAATTGTCAAATGTGAATATGTGGATGGGAGACACAAGGAGGTGTGTTTTTCTTAACGAGATAGTTGTGTTATGATTTGTATGAGCTAAAGGGAGTCACAAGGGGTCCCACCTACTAGTTATTATTTATTTATGACCTTTATTATGATTATTACTTTTCCCGACTAACTAAAGTTGGTTGAGTCTTTCAATTAACTTAACTAATGGGTTGGTTTAACTACTTCAACCAATTCTAAATTGTTTAAAAGCAAAAGGAAAGGGAGGAACAGAGAGGATAGAAGCATAATCATACTAAGGTTTTATCTTTGATTTTATGTTGAGATAGTTTAGTTTTCATTCATTCATTTATTCATCACAAGCCTAATTTTTTTTTATGATAGCAGGGTCTTATTGTAGACAACAATATTCAGGGCTGAATCACATCATTTAGACACTTGCTTTTCAGAGTTGTTGATCTATCTTTTATAGTTTGTGTAGACTTGTCTGTTTGTGAATTAGTTTTCATGACTGACAAAGGCTATTGTGCAGAGTCGAGTGGGAAACAATCTGTGGCAAGCTGATCCAACTTTTAGAGTTCAGATTTGGTTTTCTGTCAAAGGTCCTTTTGTATGTTCCATCGGGGATGTCTAAGTTTGACTTTGGTCCAAAATTTTTGCATGAGATTTTGTAAAGAAAATGACTCTTTGGTGAATTTGAATGAAATAAATGATTGCTTTATGTCTCATCTATCTTGATTATCATCTTGGTGACTTTACTTCTATCTTTACATTCATTTCAACAACTAATATGTTAAGAAAATTACATAAAAAGTAAATTTCCAACAAGCTTTTATTGAAAAAAGACTAGCCTAAGCGCTCGTAATTAATACTTGTGAGTTAGGATGTTATTTTTGTTGGCTATAAACATAGGTTGATATTCCCATCTACTTTTATTTATCCAAGCAAGGTATGAAAATGCTTGAGTAATATCATTTCATATCTTTTCCTCAACATTTATTTGGCGACCATACTAGGGAGATCTTCGATATCTCTCTGGTTAATTTTTATACGCGATTTTCATCGATACATCTTTCTTTTCTGATATTGATTCTTTGACTGTTTTATACTTAATGAATGTTCCTGTTGCAAGGCAGCCCAATATTGAGCCTGACCTTCAAGACCAGACCAACATTGCTTTGAATTTTTTTAATACCATCTTAGACACTCCCAACACCCGTGCTAATCTTAACCATTATTGGGCAGCAATTGAACAAGATATTAGTGCTCAAGAACAATTGGAAGCTAGATGTAGGCAACCCATAAATCAACAGTAACCTTCTCTTCAGTTTTGTCCTTTCTTTCATGTCCTTAGATTCTCATTCTTCTAGAAGAAGAAGAGGTTTGTCACATGAAATCAATCCTATTGTTGAAATAGGAAGAAGAAACATTGTGTTATCTGCCCAACAAAGTACTCTAAGGAGAAATTTATCTGATTCATCCAGTTTGTCTTTCTTTCCCTCATTTATCATCCACAGGATGGCATCTAGTGGTGGATCTGGTGGCACTGGAAGTGCTCCATCTTCTCAATCTTCATCATCATCAGTGATTGGTATCTTGTATAGCCCCCATATCCCTATACAATCTACCATGAACCCCACCAAATTCTTTAAAAAGTACAGGCTTTTTCAGTTCGAAGAAGACGCCACAACTACCCTGTGGCATGTGTCCTCTCCTCTTAACCTAGCACCTGCTACTCATCCACTTCCGAAGTTTAAAGAGCACCTGCCTAAGTTTTTCAGGAAATAACATTGTCAGTACAAACGAACACCTTGTGGCATTTTCTAATGCTTGTCATAACATAGGGGCCAACGACAATGACACTTGCATGCGCTTGTTCATCAATTATTTGGAAGGAAAGGTCATGTCCGACTTCTTTGACCTTCCTCCTAAGATTATGTCTACTTGGGAGGAGTTAATATATTCGTTTCGATCCACTTATGGGAAATCCAAAAGCCCCACCAAGAAGTTAAGAGAATACAATAATGTTACCTATAAAGATGGTGAGACCATCAAGTCTTTCAACTTGCATTTCACCAAATTATACAATAAAATCCCCGAACTTATCCTCCCTCAAAACCAAGCTGCTTTTGTGCATTACTAGAATGCATTTCCTTCCCTCTATCATCATAGGCTTGAGGAAAAATCCATTGATAATCTTGGCCCTGCTCTGCATACCTATTCAGAGTATGACGAACAACTTGAAATAGCTTGTCTTCCCAAGGGATAATCAGTTAGACAAACATATATGTCTTCCCTCTTACAACTAGTACAAGATATGAATAATCGTATGATAGCATTCAAGCGAAAGGGAATTGTCTCCCCTCTCACCCCTGAGCTTCATCCTCTTCTACACCCACCTTTAGTAATTCGGTTGAAAACAATTTTCAGCCTAAAGCTATCTTGTCTCGAAGTTAGTGTAAAGAAACCACATGTGAGGTAAAGAAGAGTGCCAGATATAAGATCTTTGGTAAAAAACCAGAAGCTACTATTGTTGTCCTAGATTTTGCAGAGCCAGAGGATGTCATGGTCATCAACACTAGGAACAAAGCCTATACTCTCAAGGGAAAATTTGACCCTCCCCACACTTCTTCTACCCCGAGCTCATCCTCACTCGCTGCAATTGACCAGGTTCCTAAAGTTCCCAAGAGTCAAGAAATTGTTTCCCCTCTCCCCTCTTCCAAATACAATATCTTGAATCAGTTGGCCAACATCAAAGCAGATGCAACCCTTCTAGACATGGTTTATGTCCCTGAACAACAGATGCATCTGAAACAATTCATGGAAGGAAAAGCTTTCGTTGTAGCCAATCTTTTCGAAGAGGTAAACGAAGAGGATTCTTCTGTAAATAAAGTAGGTGTACATAACTTTAGATACCCTATAAAAAATCCCCCTTTCTATACTTCTGTAAAGATTATGGATAATATTGCCCATTGTTGCCTCATTGATGGTGGTTCAGGCCCAAGTGTGATGTCGAATATTATCATGGAAGATCTAGGCTTGTCTTGTACAAAAGAAAACGCCATAAGCATTCTCTCCTACAATAGTCTACAACAATCGACCATAGGCGAGGCTAGGGATGTGACCTTAGTTTTGTGCGCTCATCCTGAAATAAGGACAACCCTCAACATTCAGGTAATTGATATGCTGGTAAGAAATTAATCAATCATCTTAGGGAGATATTGGAAAGCCTCAGTAGGTGTATACCTCTCACTCAACATAACACATTTATCCGTTCCTCATAACAAGAAAAAAATTATAGTCCTTAGAGAAGGAAGGATATCACCTTACATAGAGAGCGACCCACAACCTAATGTGAACTATATCAAAGAGGACCTAGGAGTGTATACCATCTTTGCTGAGGAGGATAACACTCCCATAGAACAAATCAATTTAGATGATGGCATGTGGCACATGCACTTTGATGGTTCATGCTCAAATGAAGGTAAAAAAGCTGGCATTATCTTGATTTCTCCTGTAGGAAAAATCCATAACTTTTCTTACCAGTTGGAGTTCACTTGCACTAAAAATGTCATTGAATTCAAAGCCTTGTTATTAGTCATTGAAAACGCTTATAATCTTGGTTGTGGTCACCTTTCAGTTTTTGGGGATTCCAAGCTTGTTGTGAATCTGGTGCGTAAAATTTACTCTCCTAGCAACAAGTTGATGAAACGATACACCCAAATTGTTTGGGCGTTTATCTCAAACCTTTTATCCTTCAACATCACTCATGTAAAGAGGGATTTAAACTCAATGGCTAATCGATTAGTAGTTTTTGCAGCCTCCCCAAATCGACAACTTCTGCCACACAGACCTAATTGCACCTTTCAATCCCTATATCGTCCGCATATCCCCGACAATATAGAATCTTGGCAGGTCTTCCCTAATTATGAGAGAATTTGTGCTTTTATCCAAAATGAACCTTTTAAGCCTAAGGATATTATATCCATAGAAGATAGCATGATTCTTAAGGGCTTGACTCCTCTAGAGAGTTCATTTTCTTCAAGTGATGTAGGCAACAAGGAAGAACAGAAAGAAGAAGAGTCGAAAAGGAAGGTGGGTGAAACCATTTCATTGAACATT
>JASDQU010504925.1:55421-69068 GCA_032191745.1 Picea mariana | reverse complement strand
AATGTTCAAATGAAGAGAAAGTGAAGTTTGCCCAGCTGCTTGGTGAATTTCAAGATTTTTTTTCTTTCTCTTATGAGGATCTTCGTGGTTTTGATCTTGTCCTTGTACAACATGCCATTCCCATTCAGGAAGGCGTAAAACCAGTCAAGCAAAAACAAAGACTTATCAACCCTGCACTAGAAGCAACTATTCGAAAGGAGTTGGAAAAACTCTTGAAGGTTGGGATCATCTTTCTGGTCAAGTATTCTGAATGGATTTCAAATCTGGTACCTGTTTGGAAAACAACTAGTCAGATCAAATTGTGCGTTGATTTTCGCACATTAAATCGAGCTAGTAAAAAGGATCACTTCCCTCTCCCTAATATGGAAATGATTTTGCAGCAAGTTGCAGGGTCACAAATGATGTCCTTACTTGACGGGTTTTTTGGTTACAATCAAATCAAGGTAAAAAGGGAAGATAAATATAAAACCACCTTTATTACTCGTTGGGGTACCTTTGCTTATGAATGTATGCCTTTTTGATTATCTAATGCAGGTGTCACCTTTCAAAGAGATATGCAAATATCTTTTGACGATTTGATCGGTAAGATCATTCAAATCTACCTTGATGAATTAAAAGTATACTCTAAAATCCGATCAGATCATTTTGGCCATCTGAGAAAATTTCTCATGCGATGTAGGAAATTTAGTATTTCTCTAAACCCTTCGAAATCCATTTTTGGTGTTACCAAGGGAAAAATCCTTGGGCACATTGTATCTGATTCAAGAATAAAAATTGATCCCGAAAGGATTGATTCTATCCTTAATCTCCCTGCTCCCACTTCCAAGAAAGAAATTCAAGCTTTTATGGGGGTTATTAACTTTGTCCGTAGGTTTGTCCCAGATTTTGCTGTGATGGTCAAGCCAATTCATAATCTGCTTAAGCAAGATCATTTCTTTTCTTGGACAAATGATGTCGAAAAATCTTTTGAAGGGATTAAGAAAGAAATTAGTTCCGCACCGGTGTTGGCGAAGCTGGATTTTGAGAAGTAATTCATGATATATACTAATGCCACCGAGGCAGTTTCTATTGTCCTCATGCAAAATGATGACCAAGGTAATGAAAAAACAGTGGCTTACATGAGTCAAAGTTTGTTTGATGATGAATTTAAATATTCCTTTATTGAGAAACATGATTTCTCTCTTGTTAAGGCTGTTGAAAAGTTCTGCCACTAAATATTAGGTAAGCATACATTGGTAAAGTTTCCCTTACCTGCTGTCAAGTTTTTTCTCTCACGGACTTATCTTTCAGGGAAGCTTTCACATTGGCTTGCCAAGATCCAGGAGCATGATTTAAATATCGTGACTTCTACCACTATCAAGGGACGTGACCTAGCCCTTCAATTAGCTCAGCATGCTGAGAATGGTGAAGAAATTGATGAAGAAGATAGTTCCCTCTTAGTTGTCTTTTACATTGACGATCAGATCCTCTCTGTGTCTGAACATCCTTGGTACAAGAATTTGGTTTATTACTTACAGAACCAAAAATGTCTAGACAACTTAGACACTCAACAAAGGAGAAGACCTTGTCTTGAATCTGCAAGATACGTCATTATAGGAGACTTCTTATTTTGAAGATCTGCAGATGGTGTGTTGCTTCGATGTGTAAACAATGAAGACGCTCAGAAACTGTTGCAAGAAGCTCATGGTTCTTCACATTCTATCATTCATGTAGTAGGTCATTTCTCTGCAAAAACCACTACTTTCAATATTATTAGAAAAGGGTACTACTAGCCTTCAATCTTTCATGACTCTTATGTTTTTTCAAGATCTTGTGACAAGTGCCAAAAATTTGTTGGGAAAGAACGCCTTTCAGCCATGCTGTTACAACCTGTCCTACCAGATTTTCCCTTTTCAAAGTGGGGATTGGATTTTATTGGTCCTATTAACCCTCCTTCTTCAGCTGGACAAGTTTTTATTTTGACAGCCACAGACTATTTTACAAATGGGATGAAGTTGTCCCACTTAAGCATTCCACAGACGGTCAAGTAATTTCCTTCCTTGAAAATGATATTTTTTTCCAGATTTGGTCTTCCATTAGAAATTATTACAGACAATGGCCCCGCCTTTATTTCTGCTAAGATGACTCAATTTTTATCCAAGTTGGGGGTTAAACATATCAACTCATCATCTTATTACCCCCAAGGAAATGGGCAAGCCGAGTCCACCAACAAAAATCTGGTAAGAATCGTTAAAAGTATCATCGAAGATAAGCCTCATCAGTGACACACTCTCCTCACTTACGCCCTCTGGGAAGATCGAAATACCGCTAAGGTAAGCACTGGTTGTACTCCTTTTCATCTTGTTTATGGCCATGAAACCCTCTTGCCAACCGAGTTGGAACTTTCTTCCTTAAGGTTGATGCTACAGATCGAAGAATTAAATTCTTCAAATGTTTCACAAAGGATAAATGCACTACTAGCTTTGGAAGAACAAAGGATGTTTGCTTTGGATAATATTAAAAGGAGACAACAAACTGTTAAGAAGTATTTCAACAAGAGTGTCAATATTGTCAAGTTTAAGGTCAACGAAAAGGTTTTTCTATGGGATTCGGCTCATGCTGATAAGGGAAGACATTCAAAATTTCAGAAATTATGGTTGGGTCCTTTCAAGATCACTTTTGTCTTAGGTACAAACTCTTACATTCTGAAAGATTTACAAGAGCGATTGTTTTCCTACAGCACTAATGGTTCTCACTTGAAGCATTATGTGGAACCAACATGAAAAGCTTTAACACTATCTGGATTTTATGTGTTTTGATAGTCTAGCTCTGTTTTCAGTTTCGCTATTTTTATTTTCTGCTTGCAGTAGTTAATTTATGTTTCTGTTTTGAATCTTTTCCTATCACTTTTACTTTTATGTCATTTTATTTCTGCTATTTTAGTTTTCTGCAATTTTATTCTGTTAGTTATTGTATTTTGTCATCTTTTTTAGTCAAGAATAAGATGTTGGATCAGTTATGCCACAGTGAAACTCCTACAAGATATTGTTAATCTATAACAATCAAGCTTACACAGTTGTTACGATGTTCCCCTGAGGACACACTTGAATTTGTTATTTGCTTTCACTGTTATCTTATAAAGAGATTGGTTATCTCTCGCTTCTTCTCTCCATTTCTTCGTCCATTTGAGAAATAAAAGAGCAGATCCATCAATTTTTCTCCTTGAGATAAGAGCTAGTTCTGGTAGAATTATTATGCATACAGGGATAAACCCCCTCAGACTTAACATTTTTCATAATCTATTCCCAAATTCCCGGTCATTTTTCCATTAAATCCACTCACTTCCCCCTGTTGCATAATTATTTTGGTTACATCTTTGGAAATTACTGTTCTTGGTCTACAAAACCATGACTTCTGATTCTTGAATCTGTTGAAAACAAAGTTTCCTATGAAGTTGTCAGTTTGTTGACGATTAAAATCACAATGAAGTTTTTTCCCGCAAAGTGTTGTTGAAGCCTATTATTATAATGCTAAATAATACTAGTAGGTGGGAACCCCTTGTAGATTGGAGATCAGGTTTGGTTCTTATCTGATGTTATGCTACTGTTTGACACTTCTTACATGGTTGATGACATATTTTTTTTATTGGTTGATAGACCAAGTGTATCATACATGTTTCTTTTGTTGCTCCAGGCTCAAGGCTTTATGTTACAACAACCTAGGTTTTTCATGGTCACCATTGATGTCTATTCTTAGATCTATTACTTATGACACTTGCAGCAGATATATTTTAATAACAAAAAATGAAGGAAAATTAAGAGGAGAATAAGCAAGGAAATATAAAAGCAAAAAGAAGGAACTAAAACTTGCTATATACTATGCTACATGCATTGATTTTTAATGAGTCATTGTTATCCTAGCTATTTAATTAGTAGCTATGCGATTTTTTTTAGTTATATAATTGATATGCATAGTGATTATGTTATGGCATGAGTTGATGTGGATCACGCTATTTGGATGATTCAATACATAGTTTATTGGATTATATAATTGATATGTAATATGGTCAAGTTGGAAATGGAAGATATGATGTGGATGGCACATTTGACAAGTAATAGATGCAGATTCCAACATAGGGTTTTAAATTAATGGTGTTAAGGAAACGCTTGTTGGCATGTACTGATGAATTAATGAACTGTGGGTGGAGGCGACATGCATTTACTGCACGTCACCCCTTCTCCCTCTGTTGGCCACCACCCTAGTCAGGCTATTGTTTAACCTTGTTGTTGTGGTTATGCTTCGACTTCTTCGCAGAGAGGAACTTCTCGACCAACTCACGTTTTAAGGTGTTTGATTACAGGTATGTCTTTTTTTGGCCATTCATGAGTCTACTCTGGTTATGAAATGGATATTGGCTCATGTGTATTGGTTTGTGCTTTCCTTAAGTATTGCAACTGTGTAAGATCATGTTTTTTAAATGAGGCGTTGATGGTCTCCTCTACAATGATGTTGAAGTCATAATGTTATCGATCATCCTTGGTGTTAGCGACCATAAGGGTTCTCTATTGGTTTAGATGGAGGGTATTTTTTTTGGTTTTGGGTAGCTGGCTATCTTTACACGTTCACATCGTTGTATCTAGTCTTTGGCTTTTGTGGGTTTTGATGGTTGGAAGCACCCTGCGTCATTGTGTTTTGTTCACTTGGGCATTGGTTGTTTTCACCACTAAAGATTGCGTAGTGGGTTTTTTTGTTCTTGCTCAATCCTATCTTCACCTCAGTGTTGTGGTTGTCTGATTAGAGAAACATGAGGGTCATACCCTGCGTGTGTTAAATATCAATAGGTCGAATTAAAGCCTTACTGCTCTGCTCATAGCTCTCCTTTCATGGGGTTTACCACCTTGGCCATGAAGTAAATTGTGGTGTTCTCCGTGTTGACACCATCGATCTCAGAGGTTTTCACCATAGAGAAGAGTCAGCTCTGCCCTCCCTGTATTGGCCACAGAGCAAACCCTTAACCCCTCGAGTATGAGGGTTGATAGAGAAGACCTTCGAGCCTATCGGGTTTGCTATTGGTTATGGTTAATTGATATGTATTGTCGACAAAAATTGAGTATAGGCTCACCCAATTGGTTATGTGAAAATCGTGTTGGTTTTGCTATCTAGTCGTTGCTTGTGTTATTATAACGGATACGCCCTCCATGGTTTTTTTGGACAGATCAAATACACAGTAACCCTCCTGGTGTTTTGATGTCCTATTATTGTTTTAATTGAGTAAGTCACGGTGTCGCTTCATGTGGGTATGTATGGTTTCCACATCATTCTAGGTCAGTTTTTTACTACATTTCAAGTATGGTCACAGCATTGAATTAGTTGTTGAAGTTTTTGGGTTGACACACAGTCACTTTCTTTTGCATTAAAAATTATTGGGATGATAAACTCAACATTAGTTACAATTGTTTATTGATGTGCGCGCGTAATGCGTTTTCATGTGTGGTGTTCTGAAGCCACGGATAGTGATCACTGTAACTATGAGTTTTTCTTTTTGGGGCCAAATGGTTATTGCAACCAAGATGACTATAGAAAATCCATCCACTGTGTGCAGTGTGGTTATTTGATGGCATCAATAGGGATGACCCTGTGTTTTATAAAGCATGGTTGATTGCAGTTTGATTAATCTGAAGCAATACGGTATTAAATTGATAGCTCGACACGATGGGTTGAGTTAATACTGTGACTGTGTGTTTAGAAGCATAAAATGGAAATGTTGCATCATGTTGTTTTGGGTGGCTACACACTGTGTATCATATGGATAATTTTGGGTTCCACAATTAGAGATAGTCACAGAGTTTTGAGCACGAATTTGTTGTAATTCAATTATTTGTTTTATGAAGACAAGCATGTTGTTGTTGCCTCGTTGTGTTGGACAGATAGCCCAAAATTTTTATTATTTGGAGTCAAGTTGAATTGGGCTTGTACAGTGACATAATTATACTTGCATGATTGAATTATTTTGTGCATAGCATGTGTTTGGATGGTGGTTGTCGTCTGTCTGTTTAAATAACAATCAGGGTTTTTCCAATTTAAATATGGATTATTGGGTTGGCTGCCCACTATGTATGTTTAACGATTATCGTGCATTTTAAATGGCAGGCTCAAATTGCAATAACAACATAACTTCATGGTAATTTTGAAACACATTTTTTGAGTGTATTTGATTATTGAAGTAATGTTTGGGCAGTGGTTGATTTGGATGATTAACAGAGCAGAAATGGTTATTATTACACATTTGAGAATTGCTATAAATAAAAGGAATGAAACTCCCTTACAGATTATGTGGAATGCATACTGTCTTGTGATGGCACTGTGTTAGACATTTGATTATGAACAAGGAACTAGTTAAATACACAGTAATTGTTATTTGGTCAAATTAGTCGTTGTTAGTGCATCTCCTTTTAACAGAATGAATATATGGATTACTTGATTAATTTTGTGAACAATACCCACTCTCATTCCCCACCATTATTTCGATTTTCTCTAATTACAACCCCATCGCCTTCCCACATTCATTGTTCACTCCCTTTTCTAAAATTGATTATAGTCAAGAAAATTTTTGTGTTGAAGCACTTGGTAGTAGCAGTGTCTTGGTGAATTACAATGATGTTTTCTTTGGTTTGCAATTGATTGTTGTTGTCTTTGAGCAGTAATCATATTTTTTTCCTCTCATCATACCATGTTTCTCTCAATACAAACCCCTCGCATATCCTAGGACCCTTTATTCACCCCCCTGCTCATTGATAAACAATAAAATAATTTGTATGGATTGGATTGCATAAGTCTGATACATTACTGAGCCAAATCTATTTCATATTTTTAAGAGTTGTCATGTATGGTTATTTTAAAGATTATTTGCTAATAAATTGCGCTTACAAGAATGAATTATTCAAATAAAAGGATGAAGACTGAGGCCTACTACACCTCTGTCAAGGAGATGGCAGCTATTGCCCCTCTCACATCTTCAGATAATTCTGGTAAATTTGTGTCCTCTCACTGGCATTGGAAGGACGATTTCTCTCATATGATCAGCAAGACGAGGCTTGAATATTTCGCACAGTCTAAGGCAGGTTCAGAAGGACTAAAGGATGATAGACTCAACAAGGGAAAGATTGCCTCACAAACCGAGAAATATGGATTTAAGTTTTCTTTTATTGTTGATGATAGTTGACTCCAGGAAACTTTGACAACATGTTTTACTTTTGGATACATGAATACTATTTTTTGAAAATAATTTCAAATATCATGAGCTAAATTGTCAAATGTGAATATGTGGATGGGAGACACAAGGATGTGTGTTTTTCTTAACTAGATAGTTATGTTATGATTGTTATGAGCTAAAGGGAGTCACAAGGGATCCCACCTACTAGTTATTATTTATTTATGACCTTTATTATGATTATTACTTTTCCCCCCTAACTAAAGTTGGTTGAGTCTTTTAATTAACTTAACTAATGAGTTGGTTCAACTACTTCAACGAATTTTAAATTGTTTAAAAGCAAAAGGAAAGGGAGGAATAGAGAGGATAGAAGCAGAATCATACTAAGGTTTTCTCTTTGAGTTTATGTTGAGATAGTTCAATTTTCATCCATTCATTTATTCATCACAATCGTAATTCTCTTTTATGATAGCAAGGTCTTATTGTAGACAATAATATTCAGGGCTAAATCACATCATTCAGAGACTTTTTTTTTCAGAGGTGTTGATCTATCTTTGATAGTCTATGTAGACTCGTCTGTTTGTGAATTAGTTTTCATGACTGACAAAGGACATTGTGAAGATTTGAGTGGGAAACAATCTATGGCAAGTTGATCCAGCTTTTAGAGTTCAGTTTTGGTTTTCTGTCAAAGTTCCTTTTGTATGTTCCATCAGGGATGTCTAAGTTTGACTTTGGTCCAAAATTTCTGCATGAGATTTTGTAAAGAAAATGACTCTTTGGTAAATTTGAATGAAATAAAGGATTGATTTATGTCTCATCTATCTTTATTATCATCTTGGTGACTTCACTTCTATCTTTACATTCATTTCAACAACTGATATGTTCAGAAAATTACATAAAAAGTAAATTTCTAGCAAGCTTTTATTGAAAAAAGACTAGCCTAAGCACTCGTAATTAAATATTGTGAGTTAGAATGTTATTTTTGTTGGCTATAAACATAGGGTGGCATTCCCGTCTACTTTTCTTTAGCCAAGCAAGGTTTGAAAATGCCTGAGTAAGATCATTTCATATCTTTTCCTCAACACACTATTTGTTCCTTCTTGAAGATTTGAGTGTTCCAAATTGTACAGATCCCTCTTGAGGTGCCTCTTGCATTCAGGGTCGTTCTGCTAATTGGTTTCCAAATTTGCTTCATTTCTCTTAGGGCCTCATCGCCCTGGAGTTTCATCTCCTGGATTAAGAGGATTTGGGGCTTTTCTATCCGGATTAACTTTCCCATGGCTTCTTTTTTTTCACTCTGGCCTATACCTCTGCAATTCCAAGAGACTACCTTCATTACTTACTATTGTTCTTTGGTGCCCCTCCCTTCGTGGTCTGAGACTTCCCCTTTGTTGGTTGGGTTTTTCCATTTTTCCCTTCTTTCCTGAGGATTTCTTCCAATGTTGGTTGGGTTCCTAGATCTTTGTTCTGGGTAGTCGCTTTTTCCCTTCTCATTTTATTTGTTCTCCTTCCTGCTTTCATGGTTCGAACGTTCTTTGTAATTTCTATATCCATTTCTTCTATGGATTCTTCTTGACTGTATTCCTCCTGTGTTTGATGAATAACTTGGTGTTGGCGGTCTGGATCTTCTGGGGGGATCTCAAGAACTACATCTTGATCAGGGATGTTTTCTTCTATATTTTCCTTTGAGTTGATCAATTCTACTTCCAAAGTTTCCAAGGGTTCATACTTGTTCTTGTTGCTTTCAGCTTCATCTTTGATTGGTATTGGGGATTTCCCTTTACTTGGTGAGGGGGGTCTAGAGTTAATTTTTCTCTCCTATTGCGGGTTGCTTGCTCTATTCGTTGTTTTCTTTCTTTTTTCTTGTTTCCATTTCTCAGAAGCCTTGTTTTCTGGGTGCTCCTAGGTCGCCTTAGGACAATTTTGGGGGAAATGACCATATTCATGACAATATTTGCACTTAAATGGGAGTTGTTCATAATTCACAGTTTGGATGTAATACCAACCATCCAGGATGAGATGGATTGCTTCTGGAAGCCCTTTTTCCAGATCCAATTCTACACAGAAACTTGCAAAATATTGTAGCCCATATCGTGGTTCAGCTCAACCGATGAACCTTCCTAGAGAGTTGCCTATATTTTTTATTGTTTCGTCATTCCAACAGTGGAGGGGTAAGAAGGGGATCTTGACCCATACTGGAACAACAGAGGGGATATCATTCTATGGAATGAAGTTTGGAGTCCATTTGTTCAAATAGATCCCTTTGGTTCCCATGAAATACGGGTCATTTCTGAAGATCAAGTCTCGATCTGCTTTGTTTTCAAAAATAAAAACATAGAAGCCCTTACCACAAAAAGTTGTAGAAAGTTGTCCCTTGATTGTTTTCCTCCAGTTCTGCTCTAGCCATAGAACCATAGCTTTGGGGGACGGCCAGAGTCTGGTGAATTGCCCTATTAGACCATTTTCGACCAGCCAGAGAACAAACGGTCTCGAAGAAGGGGAGTGGACCGACACTTTTGGAATTTCTTCCAATCTTTTGATGAATCTGGAGGTAGGGGCACCCTTGGAAGATTTAGAGTAGGAGGAGATCAACGTCTGAAACACTCCAAGATCAGGCAACGATGGGGGTTGGGGGGTATCCTCCGAGCCTGAGGCCATGGCGACCAGCGAGAAGAACCCTAGAAACTATCAGGGGAATCTCGAGGAGCAATTCCAAATAGGGAGGTTTTTTTGGGTTTCTATTTATAGGGTTCCAATATTGAAATGAACTATCCTAAATAATAAGATCAGTAAGGCCAACTATTAGTCGAATAATATGAAGCAAATGTATAAATCAAAATAATTTGCTGGGTTGCAGGGAGGGTCGGAATAAAGCACAAGATTTTTCTGGGTTACAGAGGATGGCCAGGGATGAGGTTGGGTCATGAAATGGAAAACATGGAAATAAGTAGATGTAACTAGTTTGCAAGAAAACCAAAGGCATCAGAGAGGAGATAGAAGGATCAATGGAACTTTGGTCCAATCCACATCCTTAACTTGCAAGAATTGAAAATGTCTAAGGAACACCAATTCCAAACACATGCTACTTTTCACTTGTGGGTGTGTTGAACCATTTTTTTTAATAAGGTGAGATGAAGGGCCTAAAAAGTACCAAGGCGTGAAGGAAGAATAAAAGGAAAACAAATGAAAATCCAATAAGTTTAAACAGAGCAGTTAAGGCTGCCAAAAGAAAACAATTATGATACTCTAATAATTATCGCTAAAAAGGTGAAAACCATTAGAATAATTACAAAAGAATTTCACTCCCTAAACTAGAAACAAACAACAAACCATCCCCAAAAAACAAAACATCCAGGAAGAAATTCACAACAAACCCAAACAAACCATCCAGGAAAATACACAACAAACCCATAGAAACCATAACAACAACAACCAAATCATCCGAAGAAACAAAATCTAAACATCAAAATCAACAGCCCATACAAAATATAACAAAATGACGTGGAAATCAGAATCTCACAAGAGTTGCAGGAGGCCTATGGGAGAATAGAAACTATGAATTGGAAGCACAAAATGGCCAACTAGAAGCTCAAACAAGCAATCATAAAGGTGAAGCTCTTAGCTCTACAAAAAATTGAAATCCACAAAAGCAGAAGGTGGCCTCGGAATATAGTCACCATGAATTTGAAACCAAAAGCTCCAACAAATAGTCATGAAACTGGATAAGAGGAAAATAGCTCCGAAAATGAATCTCTTCAGAGAAAGGAAGAGATTTGAACGAGAAAGAATTATAAAATCAGACAAATCTTAAGAGTAGTTACTAATCAACAATTTTTACCTAACATACATTTCTAATTCTATTCTAGATGAATGCTATAATTATTATGCTATAATGATGTGTTAAACTGACCCATTGAAGGAGAATTGAAAGGCTACTAAAGGATGAAAGAGAAATTACAAGGATAAAAAAAAAAAACCAACCAGTTAATAAGAGGAAATTCATAGTCAAGTTGCAAGTTAAATCTTATTTTTTAGCCTCTGTCAATATGAATCTTTGTATTTGTATTCATACTAGTGAGAATTAAAATGTTGTAAAGAAAGAGTTGTTATAAAAATGTTGGAAATTTAATCATACCTTCTCTGGCCTATTTGTATTCATATTAGTCAGAATTCAAATGTTGTAAAGAAAGAGTTACTATAAAAATGTTGGAAATTTAATCATACCTTCTCTGTCCTTGGACACAATGAAATCATGACAACAAAATAATAAGATACTCAGATACCTCTCTTCCATTCATGGAAAATTGAAGAAAAACCACAACTAAAAGTGATTTGTATCATGGAAACTAAACCAAATGAGAAAGGACACTTAGAAAATGGAAATGAGACCAGCACCTCACAGGTGAGGCAGCCTAAGAAATGCCACACTCTTCATATTAATAAGTCATGAAAATAAAGAAATACATCAGGTAGGGAGTTAGAACAAACTCCTAGGAAACAGGATCTAAGTCCTAAATACAAACACCATTGGAACTTCCTAACTAATAGATTCTCCATTATTTCTCCAACACTCCCCCTTGATGGAGAAATGGATTATCTACAATACAAATTCCTAACATGCATGTTGGTCTTAGTCTCAGCTAGGCTTACAACTTGACTCTAACGATTTTATATTGACCTTTCTTGTTGTCAGATAGTGATGGAGATGGAACTTCTTCCTTGGCTTGTTGCTCCAAATATGTTTCATCTTGACTCTGTTCTGCTTCACTGTCATCTTGGCTTTGTTCATCTTCATTTTGGAACTTGGCAATTGACTATCGCTCTTTGTCCCCAACACTTTTTCACGTTCTTGGAATTGTTTGTCTTTAATTCTTTAAAATTCTTCCAACTTCTCATAAGTGGGTTTCTACTCTTTCTGGATACAATCATCAATGTCCCGCTCAAAGGACTGTTGCAACATCAATTCATAATAATATTGGATTTCTTTCGGGCTCCAAACCATAAAATTGACTCAATATTTTCTTCGTCAATTTCTTCATTTTCTTCCATGTTTTCTTCATAATCAGTCACTACTGAAAATGAGTTGTTGTCTTGTAAACCTGCACACTCAAAAACATTGTTACAATCATATGAAAAAACATAGAAAGAACCATACTGGTTCTTTTCATTTTGTTCTTCTAAGAGAGCTTTCCTTTCTTCATCTTTCTTCCCTATTGTAGTTTCATCCACCTGAACTGTAAGTAGGGTTACTTTTCCACTTAACAAATCATCTATGAGTTTCTTCTCCTGTAGCATATGGAACCAACATCACTTGAAAAGTTTTCATCATCATATTTAACTAAATTTATCAAAGATTCACCCAGGGGTTCATTATCAGTTATAGATTCATCTCCATTATCAATCTTAGTTGAATTCACCAAATCACTAAAAGCTATTTTACTGTCAGCTACAAACATACTTTCTTCATTAA
The DNA here is from genome assembly GCA_032191745.1 of Picea mariana. NCBI lineage: Eukaryota > Viridiplantae > Streptophyta > Pinopsida > Pinales > Pinaceae > Picea > Picea mariana. The sequence goes on along the minus strand of JASDQU010504925.1, from coordinate 56,409 downwards.
TCATTGCAACTTCAATAATGTCATTTTCAGTTTTTGTTCTAGTTACGAGATTGTCAACAAAATCACCATTTTCAACAACAATACCTTCATCAACTTCAACATTCTCACTCCACTTCATATTGTACTTCATTTCAAGAATATTCCAAAATATTTTTGCACTGTATACTTAACCAAATTCACACAAAATACTAGACAAGATGTTTTCATTCAGTGCTGATATAATAAGTTGTAATGCTATTACACCTCTTCTCTTATCATAGAAATTGATACGACCTTCATGATCATAATGCAATAAATCTACTAACCATAGGAATTTTTTCATTTCAGTTTCCCAAGGTTCATAATTTATACCTGAGAAGAATGGAAAATTTGGCATCACTATTTCATATATTTCATCAAATTCCTCATTGATCAGATCTAGCTCTGCATTCTGCTCATCAAATATAGATTCTTCAGCTAGAAACACATCATACTGATTTGCAAAATACAATAACTCTTCATGTTGATTCTTCCTCCTCATGTGTTTCAGCTCTCTTCAAAGTTGTTTAAGTTTTCTTTGTCGACCCATGAATTCTCTTGTTCATTCACTTTAACATGTGACACTCTAATAACAAGAAAAAACAACCTCAGGTTACGACGCTTCTTGGTTCTGTAGTGATATCTTTCCTCACGACTTCTCCACGCTATAGTGGCAGGCTTTTCCTTATACCTCCACGCAGGTGAGCAGTGATACCTCCACGATACTGTATGCAACACTAATACCTCTCATATCTCTGAGAGCAGAGCGAGGGGCCAACACCGACACTCTGGCCACTCTGTGTCATCAACTCTTTATGCAGGTAGCTCCTCTGCAACAACAACTCCGACCACTCCAAGCAACAACTCTGACCATTCCATGCTCCAACGCAGGGAGACTTCACACTTCTTTGAATCGGTCTGAATCCACCAAAACATGTTGCTGCAAATACACACGACTACTGACAGATGC
>JASDQU010504925.1:39624-55233 GCA_032191745.1 Picea mariana | reverse complement strand
TACCTTCCCTCGGATTTTAACAAGCTTACGACCCTCAACCAACAGTGAACTATACTGGCTACCTCATGCAACAACAACAACAATCAGCTTCATAGTCTTCTTCACATACTAGCAACAATGCTTCTCTTTTCCACCGATTTGTGGCTCGATCTTTCCTCTTGTGACCTCCACCATCACTTTTCCTTTCTAAACATATGTCATGCTCTTATTCACGTGGCCTCGACCACCGGGTCCTTCACCAAATCATTTTCACACCTACAGGATCTTGTAACGGCAACTCTCCTTGATATCTACTTCTCCAACGGAGATGGAAGGCTTGATCTCTATTTTGTTATCCACATAGATTACAATATTAGCGACCTCTGCAATTCATCGGCAGTACCTCTTCATGGGTAGTGCCTCTACCCAGTGACTTGTAGATAGAAACCCACACCCAACTATAATAGTTTCCCTACACCTTGCAACAACTTCTCTGGTCAATTCGGCTCCTTGGCAATGGTTGGGAAGCAACAATGGATCCCATGCAGCGATCTCCTTCACGTCTCGAAGAGATTCTCAAAACTTCTCTTATTACCAAATCAAAAACATTCATCTTAGCTATTGAGGGCGAGAGTTCATATCCCACTTCTGACACCAAGAGTAGTTAAATATTCAAAGCAGAAACAAAATATAAATGTGTCCAATCCATTTCGTCACCTTCAAAACGACGATAGGTCTGGTACACCCCAGTCTATAAACTGCGCCTCGATTCCACGCATCTGTAGTTTTGCTGATCCATGAGTCAATTAATCAACCAGAATCATCCTTCCTTGCGATATTGGTGGCAGTAACTCTTTCAGTAATTCATGACTCGGGCATAGAGGTATTAGCGCCTTGCATTGCTAGTCTTCGACAATTGTTTAACACCAACAATTTGAAGAAGTTGCAGCTCTAGATATGATGGTTTTCCGCGACAATATCACGCATAGCATGCCCTATTATCAATTTATCTATCAAAAAGAAGCTTTTTCAATCAACTGTCTACTCCAGTCGGGAAAGCAAGGACCTTTCTTCAACACAGAATGTTCCAGTGCACTATTTGCTTCTCGACAAGTGCGTTGGTCCGGTAACTCTTTTATCTCTATGCTCACCGCACCATGATTTACATAGCCACAAATCCATGCACTGATCAGATCTCCTCCACACAGATTCATCTCCAACCTGAGCTCTGATACCAACTTAAAAAATGGAAATGAGACCAGCTCCTCACAGGTGAGGAAGGCTATGCCTAGAAGAAACCTAAGCAATGTCGCACTCTTCATATTAATCAATCATGAATATAAATAAATACATTAGGTATGGAGTTAGAACAAACTCCTAGGAAATAGGATATAAGTCCTAAATACAAACACCATCGGAACTGCCTAACTAATAGATTCTCCATTATTTCTCCAACAAGGACCACAAAGCCAAAAGACCAAAATAGACATCGAAACCAAAGTAATGAGATAGCCAAAATATATATGTATAATAATCAGAAAAAATGGAAGAGGTAATTATTAAACATTTCAAATACTAACTGGTAAGAATAAAATTATACGGAAAACATGGCCACTAAAAGAAAAAAAAAAAGCAGCCGTGAAGGTAAATTGTTTCGTATTTTGCCAAATATCTAGCACATATAAAGACACAATTCCAATGGCTATAAAAATTCAATTTCACATTTTTCCCTTATAGATTTTCCATAAACAAAAACCTTTGTGTGTCCATTTTAACGTTTTCTTTGTATTTTTAATATATAAATTTTTATTTATTATCCTTATTATTATTAATATGTAAATTTTATTTTATTTATTTGTCTCTTATAATGGGTGTAGTGTTTACCTTTCAAAACCATTTACATAATTTATATCTATAAAGTTTTCCAGCCATTATGATTAAGTGTGAAAATATTCACACTCAGATTATATGTGGTTGCCCCTTCTATATATAAAAGCTTCTCAAATCTAAGTCAATTCAGTTTAGCTTGGGTTATTGGGAGGGTTGATGATCATCGCCCGTATTGTCCAGGATCCAACAATGAGATCCCATGGATGCTCCAGATGAAAAATCGCAGACAAAGAGACCACAATGGTTTGTCCTTAGCTTAAATTTCCTCTCCGTGAGGTAATGTCTCCACATTTTTAATGCATGTGCAATTGCTGCTAATTTTAGATCAAGGGTAGCATAGTTTATCTCATGCTCTTTTAGTTTTCTGCACTCATAGCATACCACATGATTTTTTTGACTGAGGACTCCACCAAACCCTTCCATGCGTGCATCAATGCACAAAACAAAATCTTCATCCAGATATGCAATATTTAATATTGACACACTCGTCAAGATTTCTTTCAACTATTGAAATCTCTACTCACACTTGGGATTCCATTCAAACTCCAATCCTTTATTTTACAAAGAAGTGATTGGGCTTGCAATCCATGAGAATCCTTTGATGAATCTTAGGTAATAACTGACAAGACCCATGAATGATCTGACCTATGTCACATTTCTTAGCACTAGCCATCTTCTAATGGCCTCTATTTTCTTAGGATCCATTGCTATCCCTTCTGCCAAAATTATATGCCCCAAGTAGTGAATCTTCCTTTAATAAACAATGCACTTACTTACATTAGCATACACATTATGCTCTCTTAAAAATTGCAAAATCATTCTTAAATGTTTCTCATGTTCCTCTTCTGACTTAGAGTAGATGAGTATAACATCTAGGAGTACAATTACAAACTTGTCCATGTACTCCCTAAACACTCCATTCATCAGGCATATAAAGATTGTTGGGGAATTTGATAGTCCAAATGGCACTACCGTGAATTCATAAATCCCATATCTTGTTTTGAATGCTGTCTTGCCAATGTCTTCTTCCTTTATCCTCACTTGATGATAGCCTGATCTCAAGTCAATCTTGGAAAATATTCTTGCACCTTTTATCTGATCAAAAAAATCATCAATCCTTGGAAAAGAATACTTCTTCTTTATGATGGTTTTATTCAGCTGCCTGAAATCAATACACAGCCTTAATATTCCATCTTTCGTCTTCGAAAAAAGAACTCGGGCACCCCAAGGCAACACACTTGGATGTATATACCCTTTCTTTAACAATTCTTCAAGTTGCATCTGTAACTCCTTCAATTCTGTTGTGTTCATTTTGTATGGTGTCTTGGACATTGGGGAATCTCCTCTAACCAAATCAATATAGAAATCAATGTCTCTATTTGGTGGAAATCCGAGGATTTCTCTAAAAACATCTTCAAAATCCCTCAAGACCGAATGCTCTTCAATGCTTTCTACTTTATCTTTGGCTTCCTCTTCCATATGGGATACAAAAATCTAGCATCCCTTCCTAAAACATTTTTTCAGCTGCATGGCTGAAACCTCTCTAGCAACTACAACTCTTAGAATGCCTTGAATATTTCCTTGCTTCCCTTCTTCATCAAGACATATGATTGTCTTGTTGTAATAGTCTAGGACAACATGGTGTTTTCCAACCAATCCATGCCAACTAGACAATCATATGAACCCAACAGTATGATGTTTACATCTACCTTTGTGTCGAGTCCATTCATGTCTATTACAAAATATTTAATGAGCTCATTGATTTTCCTCTTAGCTTTTGTGGCTAATTGAACTAACCAAAATTTCTTATGCTTACTGTTTTGCAAGTGAAATATTTCAACAATGTTAGAGTTTATGTAACTATGGCTATTTCCAAAATCAATTAAAATTGTTATACACTGATTATTGATCTTACCTTCCACTTCAATCATGGGGTATTGATATTCAGTTTTCTTGTTGTCCAAGGCTGCATAAATACTTGACATGTTTCCTCCCATGTCTTCCATTGTTTGAGATTCCCGAATGTTGTGGATAATCCTCATTCTTTTCCCTTTGTGAGGGAAGTCCCTCTATATGTGATTTCCCTCACATCCCCAACATTGTACAAGTTGTTTCCTTGGCCTTTTCCCAACGCATATGTAGTCTTATGCTCATTTTGGGTTGGCTAACCTTGTTGATTTGCTTGGGAATTATTCTTGAAAAAGGGCGGCTTAAAACATTTCTACCCTTGATCCTTTTTACCCTTCATCTTGTCATTCCATGCCTTTTGGAAAAATGACCTTCCTTTTCTTTTCTCATAAAGATGCTTTTCTCTCCTTATGGCTTCTTCCAAATTTTTGGAGTTATCATGTTGTATCTTGTCACTATAGAAGGATGGTAACCCACTCAAAAACCTTTGTATTTTGACTTTTTCATATTTTATGAACTCAACATACTTTAGCAACTCAAATAAATTCTTCTCATATTCGTCCATTTTCATGCTTCCCAACTTGAGTTCAAAGAACTATTTCATCTTCCTTTCATAGTAATGCTCAGACAAATATTTCTCTTGGAAATATCCTTTGAACTACATCCATGGGATCCTTTTCTCATCAAGGTTCTTGGCTTACTTAAATTGATCCCACCACATGGTTGTATTTCCTTGCAAGTGGTAGGCTGTAATTCTAGCTTCTACTCTTGAGGGGTAATCATGTAGCTAGAAATATTTCTTCATTTTCCAACAACAAGACCTCAATGTCTTCTCCTTTCCTATGCTCACCATTGAAAGTTGGTGGCTTGATTTTTCTGAGCTCACCTTGTAAGATGTCTGCCTCATGCCTTCTTCTTTGCCTTCGGACATGAGACACACTTGGGATACTCCCTGGCCCTTAACTTTCATGAGTTCTTCTAGTATATTTCCTTGGAGAATGATGGCATCTACTCATGCTTGCTCAATGCCTGTCATTCCCATGATAATGTCTTTTGCTTTGGGATCTAAATAAAGTGATGTGTCTAGCACTAGTTGATTTCTTGGTGTCGGAGTCTTTGTTAACTTGCTTATGCAATATATTCAATATCTTAAGTATCTCTTCCTGATCTTTCATAATCCTTTCATTATTTTTTCTATAGCTTTGCACTTCCCTATGCAGGCTTCTCATAGTTACAGTCTCCTGTATGTCTCTTCTTCCATTCGACCCTGCCTAAGAATTTCACATGCTGAAATGAAGACCTCTAATATCTTCCTCATGGATATAATATCCCTAAGAATATTCCATAACTCCAGTCCTCATGTAAGAACCGATTTTTTTTTCCTGTACCTCTAATTCCACAAGAAATGTGCATGTAATAATTATTGTTAGAACATGCATACTATAAAACATTTCATCAATTAAAATACAGGTTATTTCCTCATGAATTTATGGAGGACATAGTGTACCAATTAAAATTATTATTCCTTATATGCATTCCTCTTTGAAACAACATTCCAACAACTGTACCCATGCCTCAATTTGAGTTCTGAGCGAAAAGTTACAACATTAACATGTTGCAATTTCCACTTTTTTACTGCTACAAGAAACTCTTTTATCACTTTATAGGACATTTTAGTGCCTAAATAAAAAACATGGGTGGATATATGTCTTTTCCTCCTCAATACCTTTACAATGAATTTTCGTTTTCTCAAATCCGAGCTCTGAGATGAAAATTATGGTCCAGAGAAGTTTTGGCTATTTTCCCCAATTTATCCCTATATGTTATAGGTGTCTTCTTTTTATTCCATCACGTTTTTACATATACAGATCCTAAATCTGGCTCCATGGCTATTTTATATGGTTCTTAAGCTTTCTATAGACTACTCCTATGCCCCAAATTGACCTTTGAGCAAGGAGTTATTCCCTCTGGAACTAATCTGGCACTGAAATTTTACCCATACTATTTTGGTTGTAACTTTCTCATACGAGATTTGTTTTGCACCCAAAATAGTTCATTGGATAACTTTCTTTGTTTTCTTTTATTTGAATTGCATAGACACAATATACCTTGGTAATCTTTGTTCTCGTGGGTTTTGATTGGATAAAAACGTTGTTAATGGACTAAAAAAGGACCTGCAAGTTAATGACCTTCAAAAATAGAAAAATTTCATACAAAATTGATTGTTTTACTATTATAACAACCCTTTAAATATGAGTCATTGATCTCAAATTGGGTGAAATCTGAGCTCCATCGACGATTAGTCAATCGACACTTTCCTTTGGACACACACAACATTTTTCCCAAATTGTCTACCTGACCATCGATCATCGACTCATTCCTTTGACAATGAATTCGCAACACAATGCTAAAACGGATGACCCGACCATCGGCTATCAATTGTTGGTGATTTTCATTGGCGAATAAAACTCCTCATCAATTTGGTTGATGCTCGACCATCGATCCATATATCATCGGTCATTTCTCTTGGAAACCACTTATACACATCACTAATTTGACTAACCTGACCGTTGGTTGTTGGATACTTATGGGATGACATGGAAACTACTGACGTGGCATAACACATGGATGTTGATGTGGCATGACATGTCATCCTGAGGTGTTAAATTTACTAATGTGGAACAACACGTGGATGTTGACATAGAATGACACATGGATGCTGACATGGCATGACACATCATCACCCTCTTTCTTTCATCGACCATCAATTGTTTCTCTTGGACGACCTGAAAACCTTGTTGAATCGGTCGATGTCCAACCATCAGCCTATCGGCCATCAATAACTTCTCTTTTCTCAGTCAAAACATTTCACTGAATCGGTCGACACCTGACCATTAGCCCACTGGTCATCAACGATTTCCTTTGGCGACCAAAAACACTTTTCCAAATCCAACTGACATTCGACCATCGACCCATCGATAATCGATGATTTCTCTTGGTGAATTTACAACACTTAAAGAAATCTCAACCAAATCCCCGATGAATTTGGACTGTCGATCTCCAAGCCAAGATGATCTTGACCATCACTCGGCTCCAACTCCTAAACAACTGAAACTAATATAGACCATCGATTTGCTTCAACTTCCCAACTGTCAAAAACAAATCTCGGTTGTTGGTCTACTCAACCTTTCAAACAAATGAAACCTTATGAATTTTTAAAGTTATTAAAGTGAATCTAGGTCATTGATCTCAAGATCAAACACAATCTCGATTGTCGATTCACCACACTTCCTGCAACTCTACAATGACCATTAAAACATGAATTTCGACCATTCCAAGTCGAATTTAACTCTGCAACTTTTCATATTAGCTCCATTGAGCCTCCTAAATAATTCTGATTCATTCAAGCTCGAATCTTGCTCACGAATTTGAGGATTTCTCTTTGATTTTTCACCATTTTTCCCCAAATTCGCACGGACTGAAATTTGCAACGGTGAATTTTCCCAATTCACACTGTTCTCGGCCCTTACAAGCCTGATGTTTGAACCAAAGGATTTGATATGATAATGCAACGTCACCCAGTCTAGCGTAGGAACATTACGGTGCATAATAACTCACAAAAACTAAAATTTCTACAAACCAATTAATTTCTTGTAGCTTTCAGCTACGAATTAGAACCAGATTTAGCTACTATATGTTACAATTAAATTAATGCATCTACAACATTTCAACAACATACGTGAATGTAGTAAATTATTTTATTACAACAACATATAAATCCATTTTCATATACAGAGTAACAATACAACAATTAAACACATAAAAAAACATAGCAACAAGATAAAACACTTATCATTTAAAATCAATTGTGCAACAAGCTGCTTGGGATGAACGTTCCACCCAACCATAGACTCATTGTTCCAAATCTCAACAACAAGTCACCACTGAGTTGAGGCTAGTAATTCACAAAAGAGGGTGGTTTCTCACTATCCACTCACGGATCAGAAATCCCACAACACACTAGTATTCTCCTACAACCATCCCGATTTTCCACCAATTCTCTTCCTCTCGACCTGCACAACCCAAGGAATGTACCCCTTCACTGATATTAGTCCCTAGGGTGTCCCATTCATTTATCATGGTCTCTCTGGCACATGTAACCAAGAATCTCTCTGTTGGGAACTTAAGGGAACTCATTGCTAGGAAAATCTACCAGCAAACAACAACAACAACAACAATTGTTGTTACAATGCAACTCACACAAGAGTTCGCTCTTCATGCCTGATAGCCCGACTCTTCAATATTTAACTCCAAAATTCTCCAGATACGCTCTAGCATGCTCTAGAATTCACTCTCCATGGATGCTCTACCTCCAATCTCTCTTCCCTATGCTCTACTTGTTGTTCATGCACAAAAACTGAATGTGTAAAATTGGTGTAGCTGCCCATATGAATTTCCCCTCCTTTGGTTGTCTTGCTTGACTCACACACTTCCCCAAGATGATTGTACTCATCCTCCATGCTCCCAATAACTATGGGATGTGACTTCTTACACCCACCCTCTTACATGCATTCAATGATTGGTTTTGGGAACACTCAATAAAAAACTAGAGTTTAATACATAGTGATAATAAAATTCAGGAATGTGGGTGGAATTAATGGACATGGGTAATTCCCTCTTGACCATTATCCTAGACCCTCCATTGTCATGTGGATTAATTCAGCCCCCATATCTGTCCATGTCCCCTTAGTAGTTGGCACCACATTTTTATTATTAAATTTAGAAATACATTTCGCATATACATCTCTTTGGTTGTAGCCACACATTATATCTACATTAAGCATTAATTAAACTGGGGATTATAGTGGAGATGTTACATGTGGCCATTAAGTGATTCAATTGTTGCAAATTTGAATCGCATAGTGCACTCTCATTTTAGGGAAATTAAAGTAAAATGTGTTGAGATGTTTAATTATCTAAGAATGAAAGATACCGATCATAAATATTGTGAATATGAATAAACCAACAATCACTATGATATATTATTGGAAATTTAGCTATTATGGATATGAATAAACCAAACAATCACAATGATATATTATTGAAAATTTAACTTCACAATGCAATTTAGTTTGTAGCAATTTATATAAACATGAAATGTTTTGTTTTACTTTGTAACTTAGGATAAAAAATTTATTATAATATACCTCCATACTTAAAAGAAACAAACAACTATAGATAAAATTAGAATTGATATTCAAAATACATAATTATGTTTTGAACTCCTTTTCTTTCCAATTAGCTTTCTATAGCCAAGCTCAAGTCTAATTCCATGTTTATCTAACCTAATTCTATGCACCAACGTTGAGAGTGTGTTTGTGTGAAATTAGCAAAGTTTACAAAACTTCATTGAGTTTAACATTGTTTAGAGCTCCATTTACACCACCATTAAATGATTTAGTTGTTGCAGCTTTGAATGCACAATGCACTCTATTTTAAGGGAGATTGAGTTAAATTTGTTTGGGATGTTTCTTTATTCAAAATGGCAGATATCCATCATAAATATTGTGAATATGAGTATATTATATATTATTGAAAATTTAGCTATTTTTTTACAATTTATTCTCGAGTTTAATCATTAACTAAATAAATTTAACCATAAACTTAAAGTTGCGACGTCTTTTACTTTTTATTAAAAAAAAATTAACCTTCGAAGGAGAGGAAAAATCCATAAACTTTTTTTTCCATGAGAAATTAACTCGATTTATATTAGAGATATAAATCATTTACATCACTGTCCAGACTGGCATTAGCACACTGGAATAGAACTCAAGACCTCCTCCCAACATGGAGAAAGGCTTTACCAACCGCGCTGTCTCACAAGACTACAGAAAAATCCATAAACTTAAAGCTGCCTAGAAACAATAATTCCATTTTATATGCAAAGAATCAATAATTTCGAAGACATTTTCATTTAATTTGGTACAATTATGTTCATCTCAACTTAGGGTGGAGCGTTAAACCTTATAAGTAGAGCGTTAAACATTATAAAACTATGTAAATTTTCCCATCAAATATCAAAATATATTTTACAAAATAGTAATTTATGAGCGTAACCATAATTAAAATACCAACTAGTTTGCTGAAGCCGTTCCTAAAACAAGTATTTACTTTTAGACAATGGTAATGAGTAAAAAAGCACTAATTACATCCTAAGTATGACCAACCATAGATATGTTGTCTTACTATTGAATTTTGTGTTTCAATATTCCAAATAGTGTATATTGCTTTATATATAGCTAATTATGAGGATACATTACTTTTAGAAAATTAATACGGTGTACAATAAAGTTAATATAATTTTAATATTGTTTATGCAATGCAAGAGAATGTATGATTTGAATGGGTTGTTTATTTTTTATCCGAGTAAATGCATGATTGCTTATGGTGCTATTGTAAATATTTTATCTTTTATATTAATTAACTTATATTTTTAAGCTAAATACTTATTCATAATTATATTCTTAATAAAAGAATAATCAATTTATAAAACACACATATATTAAATTTTACATAATTAAAGATAAATTAAATTTTACATAAAACATAATTATTATAAAAGTTTTAAATTAAATTTTACATAAAACATAATTATTATAATTATTAGAAAAAATTTAAATTAAATTTTATATAAAACAGTAATCAACTTATAAAACACACATATATTAAATTTTACATAATTAAAGATAAATTAAATTTTACATAAAACATAATTATTATAAAAGTTTTAAATTAAATTTTACATAAAACATAATTATTAGAAAAATTTTAAATTAAATTTTATATAAAACATAGGAAAATTTAAAATTAATTTTTACTAACAAAATTCTAAAGTCATAATGAATTAATATTTATGCATTTCAAATAAGAACGTTCAAACTATAGCCTGAAATATATTTTTGTTTGTGAAATTCAAAAAGAAATAATAAAACGTGGAATTGATTTTTTTATAGCCGTTGGAACTGTCTATAAATAAAGGAATCTCGTGCCTCTTTCACCCTCATGGCTTTTTGTTGTTGGTGCGTTTTCCCTTTTCAGGGTTGTTTAGGATTAAAGGTTCGCATGGCCATGTTGTGTGTATTTTTATGCTTTGAATTGGTGATTTTGATGTTTAGTTATAATCTTTTACATTTTTTTCCTTATTTTTGATGTATAAATTTTGGCTTTTCCATTATTCTGGGTTCATGTGTATTTTGGTTGTTTGGCTCTGTAGTTTTTTTGATTTCGTATGATTTCCATATTTGGTCTTGGTGTAGTTATTTTGGGTTGTGGTTTTTTTTGTCATTTTTCCATGCAAGGAAGAGAGGTATCTGCTATTTTATGATCGTGTTCTCACTCTGGCCAAGGGTACAGAAGGTTTGATCACATTTCAATATTTTTATAGCTACTATTTCTTTATAGTAATTGAATTCTGATCGATATGAATGCAAATGCACAGAATGAGATGTGAGCAGAGGTCTCTGGGAAATAAAGACAACAGAGAGGCTTCTACACCACCATTAGTTTAGTTTTAACTTGCAACTTAATGGTGATCTTCCTCTTATTTTCTTGTACCACTGCATTAACTGAATGTTTGTTTGCTATTACTGTCTTTTTTTCTCCTTCAACCCTTAATATGGTGTAGCCCTCCATCCTTCCTTTGATGGGTTGATCTAACACGTCACTACAACACAGTTGTTATAGCATTTATCTAAATAACCTTAGGATTGTATATGGTTTCATAGAATTGCTGCAATTTCTCTCATCTTTGTAATTATTCTATGAGGAATTGTTTGCTCCCATAGTTCTTGGAATTCTGTTCAAGCCTCATACCTGTTTTGAAGCGCTGTATTTTCAGAGTTGTTTCCCTCTTCTTTGGCTTGTTTCAGGTTCTTGCCGAGTTCTTCTTGTTTGAGTTGTTATGTTGTCTTGGACCTCCTTCTCTCATGGTTGTTTAGCTTGCTTTTCTCTTTTCCTTTTTTCCCATGATTGATTTTTATATATTTTTTGGATAGTTTTGTTGAAACTAAAAAAATTATACGAGATTGATAGATTTATAATGTTTAAACCTTGAAAAATTTTGTAAACTTTTTTTTCGTAAAATTCTTTCCACTTCAATGTGTTGATGCAACACATCATTATAGAAGAGTAATCATAACATAGATCTTAAATAGCTCTAGGGATATAGATCTTGTCATGGAATTATTGGAATTTCATCTATTTTTGTAACTGCCCGTGTTAATAGTTGTTTGCCCTATAGTTCCGTTTTCTATTTCAAGCCTCAAATAATTTTTGAAGCTTTGGATTTACAAAGCTAGTTCCTTCTTCTTCACCTTCATGGCTGCTTGTTTCAGCTTCTTATTGGATTCTTCTTGTTTTAGATTTGTGGTTGTTTTCTCCCAAAGACCTAAACCTGCTCTAATGGGCTTCTAATTTTTATGTGATTTTTTCCATTTTATATGGACCACTAATTATGATGTTTAATTTTTCCGATGTTTGGGTTCTGTTGTATGATTTTTATGTGTTTGGTAATTAGTTTTCTAGATGGTATTGTTGTACCTAAAAAAAAATGATAGAAGGGTATATTTAACCTGTTTTAGCCTTGGAAACTTTTGTAAACGTTTTGTGGGTGAAATTCATAAGTAATCATTTTGTGAATATGATGATGGTGTTTGCCTTTATTTTTATTTTTAAATGGACTCTTAGTCTTCTTCTCATTCTGTAGCCTTAACTGCTCTGTTCATGCTTATCGGTTTTTAATATGTTTTACCTTCGTTTCATCCATGTGCAATTCAATAAATTACTTGCTAGAGTCGCTTGTATTTGGAATTTCTCTCTTTTTTGTAGTTACTTTGTTAAGAATTGTTTACCATGTCGTTCTTTTATTTATGTTTCAGGCCTCATACTTGTTTTCAATCTTCTCTGTTATGAAGCGATAAATTCCCTCTTCTTTTCCTTCTTGGCTGCTTTCCTTGGAAGCTTAAATCCTCTCTTCTTTTCCTTTATTTCTGCTTTCCTTGAAAGCTTAAATTCTCTCTTCTTCTCCTTCATTGTTGCTTTCCTTGGAAGCTTGTTTGAGCTTCTTTTTGGGTTCTTGTTTCCTTCTCTCAATAGATTTTGATTTCATGTCATTTTTTCTATTTTATATGGGCTGCTGATTTGGATGCGTACTTTTCCCTTATTCCCAATGATGTTGTTGTACCTGTTTTGAAGCTCTGCATTGGCAAAAACTATTTCTCTCTTCTTCGCATCCAGGGGCTTCTAATTTTCATGTCGTTTTTGCTATTCTGTATAGGCTGCTGATTTTATGTTTACTTTTTCCTTTTTCTCGTGATCTCTGGCAGTTGCTGTTATGATTTTTATGGGTTTGGTGTCTGTTTTTCTTGATAATATTGTTACTGTTATGATTTTTATGGGTTTGGTGTCTGTTTTTCTTGATAATATTGTTGGACGTGAAAAAATTAGATCAGGGCATATTTATCTTGCCTTGAAAACTTTTGTAACTTTTATTGGTGAAATTCTTTTGTAATTATTTTGTGAGCATGATAATGTTTTTTTGGCCTTTTTAACTGATCTTTTTTGTACTCAGCCTTAATTGCTCTGTTCAAGCTTATTGGGTTTTTTCCATATGTTTTATGTGCATACCTTGGAGATATGTGAAGAGTAACATGTATTAGGATCCGATGTACCTTGGAGATATGGAATTTCTCTTCTTTTTGTATTTATGTTTTGTTTAGAATTGTTTGCTATGTAGTTCTTTCATTTATGTTTTAAGCCTCATACCTGTTTTGAGTTCTTTCATTTATGTTTTAAGCCTCATACCTGTTATGAAGCTCTTCATTTTCAAATCTATTTCCCTTTAAGCCTCGTACCTGTTTTGAAGCTCTGCATTTTCAAATCTATTTCCCTTTTCTTTGCCTTCTTCACTGCTTTCCTACATGGCCGCTTGTTTGACCTTCTTGTTTCATATGCATGGTTGTTATAGTCTCATGGGCTTTTGATTTTCATGTCATTTTTTCTGTTTTGTATAGGCTGTTGATTTTGGTATTTAGTTTTTCCTGCTGATTTGTTTTTTTTGTGTGTGTATAGAGATGGTCCTTACCCATTTTCTAAGTATTATTGGATTTCAATAGTCTTTTCTTTCAGAAGCATTAACTGCTCTGTTCAACTTTGTTGTTTTTTTTTAATGTATGCTCCCTTGATTTTATCCATGTGCAATTGCAATTGGACAATTTAATTGTAATGTACAGAGCAGTCCCATGTATTTGGAACTAACCTGCCCTGGAATTTTCATTCTCATACGAGTTAAGGACATGACTGGGGAAAAGTTCCATAGTTCCATTATTCATTCAACAGGTGCCTTGTTGCTTTGGTTTCTTGTAAAACATTTTCTTCTGCTTCTTTCCATGCTTCCCATCGAATCATCGGGGCATCCCTTTCCATCCTCTGAAGCTCTTTTGTTTTTATTTATTTCTCCAGAATGGCACCCAATATTTGACTGTATCCCTTGCCATCCTTTGCAGCTAAGACAACTCTTTTGTTTTATTTGTCTACTTCAAAATGTCACCCAATATTTGACTAACCATTGACCATGATGGGCTTACAATCTGGGATAATTCATTGCAATGAACTAGAAGATTCTCTGGGAGGGAGGCATGTGATGGGGCATTCTACCTTACCCATCATTTACCCCTCTTCTTCTTCCTAATCCTGAGCCTCAACAAAATTCACTATATACTAAGTGCATTCCAATGGATGAGAGAAACCTTCTAATCCACTATTTCAAATTCAGAATATTGCAAGTCCTTGGTCACTACAGTCTGATTCTCAGTCCAATCAATTATTTGGAGATGTCTCCCCTGCAACAGAGATTTCGGGCTTCAAATGTCATTTGAAATTGCTGACCTATGTTCCCAATCCATTATATGCTATTTTGATGATGTGTATTGCATTGGATGTTACATCAATTATTTGTGGGTATTGGGGTTATTTAATTTTTTGATCAATTATTTGTGAGTATCACGGTTATTGGGATATTACTTGATTTGGGTTATGACTCTTTTACACACGTTGAAGGTGAGGGATGCTGCATTTTTTTAAACATTCCCATGATTCTAAAAGTGATCTTAAGGCACTGTCTTTACAATCAGATTCCCAAAGACCCTGAGTGATAGTAATCCGATTAAATGGCATTAGGTTCAAGAACATTAGATTAATGGTCACTTATTGAATAGGTGAGGTAGTAGATGGGAAGAAATCTTTGGTGCATAGCCCAAAAACACACAGATTCCAGTGTTGCGACCTAACTTTGATACCATTCCATATTTCTATTCAACTTTGTCCCATCTCATCTCAGGTGTATCCCTCCATTCCTAACGGAGGAAAAAATCATGAACGGAGAGATAAAATATACATTATTTATGCAATAAATGTCAAAAGATACCCCGCCTAGGTTTCATGCAATGATATTAGAAAAACAACAATACATTATATTAATACTAGAAAAAGAACAATACATTATATTGGTATAAATGAATATAATGTAAATGTAAACAATGTAAATCAATTGGGTATAGTTTGGATGGTTATAATGAATGATTGTTATTTTTTGAACTTAAGTTTAATTCCCTTTAAATGACATTAATTGACTTCAATTTATAGAATTTATAAAAGTGTATATTTTTTTCAAGTTCGAAAAATATATTAAATTTTTTAAAATATCATTTTTTTCAAAACTCTTAGAAATTCTAAAATTAAAAATATATATGATTTTTTTTATAATATTTTTTTAAA
>JASDQU010504924.1:88249-101100 GCA_032191745.1 Picea mariana | reverse complement strand
CTATCATGATCTATTTTGACCTTTAAGTGCCTACCTATTAGGTAAGAAAACCATTTCATCAATGCATGTAGTATTGCTATCATTTCCTTCTCATAAATGGGTTTGTGTAAGTACTTTCCCTTGAGTGGTCGACTTTCAAAAGCTAGGGATCTTCCTTCTTGCATTAGGACAACACCAATTCCATTTCCCAAGGCATCACATTCCATAATAAAGGTTTTTGTGAAGGCTGGAGTGGTCAAGACAGGATCTTTGCACATCACCTCTTTAAGTTGTTCAAAAGCTTTAGTTGCCTATGGAGTCCATGAAAATGCATCCTTCTTAGTTAGTGCTGTTAAAGGTGATGCTATTCTTCCATAGTGCCGAAAAAACTTGCGGTAGTAACCTGTCAAACCCAAAAATCCTCTAAGATTCTTTAATGTTTGGGAATTGGCCAGTCTATCATGGCCTTAATCTTGTTAGGGTCTACCTTGACACCTTCATGAGATACAATATGACCCAAATACTCTACCTCATTCACCCCAAAGAAAAATTTGGATGGTTTGGCATATATTTGTTGCTCCTTTAGTAGTTGTAGCACCTTGTCAACATGTCACACATGATCCTCCCAAGACTTTCTATAGATTAGTATATCATAAAAAAATACTAACACAAATTTTCGAAGGAAGGGATTGAAAGAGGAATTCATCAACCCTTGGAATGTGGAAGGTGCATTTATAAGGCCAAAAGGCATGAACACAAATTCATAATGGCCTTCATGAGTTCAGAATGCTATTTTTGGGATATCTTCTTCCTTCATTATAATATGATGATACCTTGAACGAAGATCCAACTTTGTGAAATAGATTGCTCCATGTAGTTCATATAACAATTCATCAATGAAGGGAATGAGAAAATTATCTTTAATAGTGATCTTTTTGAGCTCTCTATAATTTGGACACATATGCCATGAGCTATCTTTCTTGAATACCATTAACACCAGTGTAGAGTAAGAACTTTGGCTAGGTTTAATAATACTAGCCTCTAACATTTCTTCAACCATGTGCTCAATTTCACTCTTCTGGGCATAAGGGTATCTGTATGGCCCGATGTTAGGAGACACACTCCAAGGAATTAGGTGAATATCATGATCATGATTTCGAGTGGGTGGAATACCATTGGGAATATCTTCAAATACTTTGGAATGCTTATCAATGATTCCTTGGAGATCCAGAGGAATATATGGCCTAGATGTTTGAACATATAGTGAGAATAGTTGTGCAATTACACCTTGATGCCCCTTTTTAAATAATTTTGTCATGCCATTGGATCTTATCACCTTACTGAGTTTCTGTGTGATACCTCTTAACTCCATTTCTTTTCCTTCCAATGAAAATTTCATGAAAAGTTCTTGAAAATTAAAAGCCACTGTTCCTAATGATTGTAACCATTGGATTCCTAGCATGACATCAACACCACCCATGAGTATAGAAATCATTGGATTATTCATTACATATTCCCCCATAGTAAGATTTATCTTATTGCATTTTCCTGAGAAATTTATAGTTCCTCCATCTGCAATCATTACTTGAAACTCTGGTGTTGGATATACAAAGCAATTGAGAGCTTTGGCTAATTTATAGTGAATGAAATTATGAGTACTACAATAATCAATTAGGACTATTACCTTTTCTTTTTGATATATCCTTCGATCTTGAGGGTTTGAGGAGTACTAACTCCAACCAATGCATTACACAATATCGTGGGAGTCAACTCTTCAGAAGAAATCACATCTACATTTTCATCTTGAGATGGTTCTTGTTCTTCTTCCTCTTCACAATCTATATAGAATAATTTCTTCTCACCACACTTATGTCCCTTACTGTACTTTCTGTCACAATTAAAGAATAAACCTTTTGCTTTTCTTTCCTCCAATTGTTGAGGTGTTTTAGAAGAAGGAACATTATTCTCTAAATAGATGTTAGGAGTGGTCCTTCTAGTAGCCATAGCCATATTTTACTTTCAACATTTCTT
This sequence comes from Picea mariana, assembly GCA_032191745.1. Classification (NCBI taxonomy): domain Eukaryota; kingdom Viridiplantae; phylum Streptophyta; class Pinopsida; order Pinales; family Pinaceae; genus Picea; species Picea mariana. The sequence continues at coordinate 99,090 of JASDQU010504924.1, read as the reverse complement.
GCCACCCTAAATGCATTCTCCAATGATTTGGGTTCCCAAAGATGAACCTCATGTTGAATGCTATCTCTTAAATTTCATATGAATACATCAATAAAGTGCTCATTTGGAATATCTGTTACCTTTATATTCAATATTTGGAAGTTCTCAATGTGCTCTGTAACTGAACCCTTTTTCTTGAGATTTATCAATTGACTAAACAAGGTATTGCTCCTTGTATCCTCATAGTGTGCTATCATTTCTTCCATGAAAATTTTCCAAGTGATGAGTGATTTGCAAGAACAAAGCCATCGATACCACACAAATTGATTGGGTTCTAAATATAAAGAAGCAATCTGTACCTTTTGTGTATGTGGCACATTATGTAGATCAAATAATTGCTCCATATGAAGTATCCATGTGATTGGGTCCTTGCCATCAAAATTCCTCATATCGATCTTAGGAACGTGGTTGGTATTCAACCCAAAGTTAGAGTTTTTCCATTCTTGATTCATCTTCCTTGTGTCCTCATCATGAATTTCATGGGATACATTTTCACTTTCAGGTGTCCTCGCTATTAGGAAAATTTTCAATCCTTCCATGATCTCCCCTTTTAAACCATCCATCTTAGTATTTATTGCCTCCCACTTAGCTTCCGTTGAATCCATCATCTCTTGTAGTTCATATTTTGTTATTGTCTTCTTTTGTAAATCATTTATGTCCCTACGCATTTCTTCATCTTCATCAAGAGTCCAAGTAGGATTGTCTGGAGGATTATTTGGTGTAGAAGTTCCCTTTTTTGGTGGAATGTTGGCCAAGTATCACTTTAAAACTTGATTTTGAGGTGGTTATGCTAGACAATATTTCTTTTATTGTATCTCCAAAATTTTGGCCCTTTTGGGTATGAAATTTTGTTTTTTGTATTTCTTTGATATTTCTTCTCTGTAATGCCATAGGTCTGATCAAAATTGGATGTGCCAAGTAGAATTTATGGTAACTTCCCCACAACTTGCTGATTATTGTCCTTTCCAAGAGAGATCACTTGTATAGCATGACCCACACAAAATAATTGGTATAAAAATATGAAACTTGTACCAAAAATACTACAGATGGTCCACTATCCAATGCAACTGGTCTCACTCAAATTGGATACTCGAGGAAGAAGTTATAATTTTTTTACCTGGAACACCTGCTTGAGACTAGTCAATAGGACTAGTCAAATACCCTAGATTCCACAGGGTGTATCTACAAATGTAAGATGAACTAGAAGATGAAATTGTTTTCACAGATAAATTAATAATTTTGGTGAATATTCTCCAGATTTCAGGGTCTGAAACATTACAAAATTTTTTTTTATAGCGAAAATTCCATGATGACTCAATTCAGGATGATTCTAGAACCCTATCTTACACACAATGTATTTCCTAAAGTGTAACGCCTCAAGAGCTGAAATTTTAACCAAACGTACCTTGATCCATCTAATAAATATCCTCCAAAGGGTTCCTTCTAAAACTTTGTAGAAAAAAAATTATATTGAAAATTCCAAGGTGTCTGAGATGTAGCAGCGAAACCCTAAGACCTTGAGCTCTGATACCATATTTTAAGAACCCAATATCAATATAGAATAGAAAAACCTCAGAATAAGTACTCAAAACCTTGAAAAAGAGATAATTTTAGGTAATAAGCCTCTTCGAGAGGGAAACCTCCTTATACCCCAAATAAATGTCCAAATACAAGATGATTCCAAATGAAAATGTCTCCTTGGTATATATAGGAGACTAGGAGGTACAGTTACAACTAATGGACTAAAGCCGACATAAATAAAATAACATTACTAATGTAATATACCCAAATAAAGGGGTAATGAGCCACTATTTAGGGATTAACAGGCCAACGTTGAAATTTCTTCAATATGTGTCTGTATGCATCAAAATTTGACATGGTTAGACTAGAAACATGCCTTGAAGGTATGAGATGGTTTCAAGACTCAAGGATTTATGCTGTCCCCACATAATATTTGATATCGTCCACATTTACATCAACGTTCATCATGCACCTCTCATTGTCATCATTCACCATTCCCTTCTATAGAATCGTTTTCAAAACTATCATGAAACTTGACATGGACCTTCCAATACACCCATCACAAATTTATTCTATCGAAACCACACCGTGAGCATCGAATGGGGACAACGTTGAAATTTTTTCAATTTGTTCCCGTATGCTTCGAAATTTGACATGGTTAGACTAGATAGTTGCCTTGAAGGTATGGGAGGGTTTCGATACTTAAGGTTGTTTTATGTCCTCGCATAATACTTAAGGAGGGTTTGATTATTGAATTACCAAGTCGAGTTGATGTCACAAAAGCTTCAATTCACCCACCACAAATGTCATGCACCAACCCTGCATAGTGAGTAGTGAATGGGGCTAACGTTGAAATTTATTCAATATATGTATGTATATATCAAAATTTGACATGGTTAGACTAGACACATACCTTGATGGTATGGGAGGGTTTCAAGACTCAAGGATGTATGATGTCCCCACATAATATTTGAGATCGTCCACATTTGCATCAACATTCATCATGCACCTCTCATTATCATCATTCATCATTACCTTCTATAGAATCATTGTCAGAACTATCTTGAAACTTGACATGGGCCTTCCAATAAATTCATCACAAATTTATTCCACTGAACCCACACAGTGAGCAGTGAATGCGGCCAACGTTGAAATTTTTTCAATTTGTTCTCGTATGCGTCGAAATTTAACATGGTTAGACTAGATAGTTTCCTTGAAGGTATGGGAGGGTTTCGATACTTAAGGATGTTTGATGTCCCCACATAACACTTAAGGAGGGTTTTATTATTGAATTACCAAGTCGAGTTGATGTTGCAGAAGCTTCAATTCACCACCACAAATGTCATGCACCGACCCCACATAGTGAGCAGTGAATGAGGCGAATGTTGAAATTTATTTAATATGTGCCTGTATGCATCAAAATTTGACATGGTTAGAATAGACACATGACTTGATGGTATGGGAGGGTTTCAAGACTCTCATATGTATGATGTCCCCACATAATATTTGAGATCATCCACATTTGCATCAATGTTCATCATGCACCTCTCATTGTCATCATTTGTCATTTGTTAGGAACCAAATATCAATATAACATAGAAAAACCTCAGAATAAGTACTCAACGCCTTGAAAAAGAGATAAATTCAGATAATAATCCTCTTCGAGGGGGAAACCTCCTTATGCCCACATAAATGTAACAATTACAAGATGATTCCAAATGAAAATGTCTCCTTGGTATATATAGGAGAAGGTATAATTACAGCTACTGGACTAAAGACAACATAAATAAGATAACATTACTAATGTAATATGCCCCGATTATGAGGTAATGAGCCACTATTTAGGGCTTAACATGCGCCTCCCCTTGAGAAAAGTGTTGTTCGCAATGCTTGAGTAACTCTGGATGCTTCTGTATAAAAGACTCATCTTCCCAAGTGGAATATTCAGTCGGTAGTTTCCTCCATTTAATTAGATACTCTAAAATGGATCTATTCCTCAACTGGCGAATTCTTGTGTCAGTGATGGCTTCAGGCTCCAATATGATTTTTCCTTCCTCGTCAAGTTCTAGAAATATAGTTTGAACTGGGATCTTGTCACCTATAACCTTCTTTAAGCATGAAACATGGAAAAATGGGTGTGCTTGTGAAGATGCAGGCAACTCCAATTTGTATTGCATAGTACCAATCTTTTGCAACACCTTATAAGGGCCATAGTACTTTGGTGATAATTTATTATCCTTCTTGGCTTGCTCGAGGGACATCTGTTTGTATGGTTGTAGTCTTAAAAACACCCAATTCACTACTTCAAAACTTCTTTCACTACGATGTTGATCTGCTTGTTGTTTCATGTGATTCTGTGCCATGGTCAGGTTTTCCTTTAATATTTGGAGAACTTGTTGTTGATGCTCAATGTGATCTTCCACTCATTGAACCTTAGATTTTTATTTTAGATAAGAAGTGATGGAAGGAGGTTGGTATACATAGAGTGCCATAAATGGTGTCATTTTTGTTGCAGTATGAAAGGAAGTGTTATACCACCATTTTTCCAAGGGTAACCATTTGAACCATTGCGTTTGTTTATTAGAGACAAATCAAAGAAGGTATCCTTCCAGACATTTGTTCACTATCTCGATTTGTCCATCAGATTGAGGATGATATGATGAACTATGAGCCAATTAAGTACCCAAACAAGAAAATAATTCTGTCCAAAAATGTTCAGTGAAGATGGGATCTTTGTCACTTACAATAATCTTTGGGCTTCGATGTAGCTTTTGAACTATCTCCATGAATGCAGTGGCAAATGTATTGGCTTTGAAGGGATGAGAGGGTGCACAAAAGTGTGCATACTTGGTCAGTCTATCTGTAACGCCCCCGGCCGTTACATCCCACTTGGCCAGGCAAACACTACTGTGCGGAAAAACATCATTCTCATACTTAATTAATAACATGCATTTAAATCAAATTAAACACATTTAACTCAGAGTAAGCACAAGATTACTGCTAACATAAATAATCCATGGGATTAACAATAATTCATATTCACAACAAAATACATGATACATATAAGCATCACAGGCATGCAAAACATAATATTAAGCATAAGCTGATACTTATCTTTGAAACCATGGTAATTCCACCAACTACATGCATGCCTTCCATGAACCTCCTAGCCTTAGACCACGCTGGTCATCATACTTAGCAGTGGGTCACCCCCAAGCTGGGACTAAGCTCCACCCAAGGCAAGGAATCCTAGTCTAGGTTGATGTTACAGGGAAAATTGCACAGAATAACCGGAAGGATTCTTCCTAGGATGCCTTCTTACGCCCACTACTAATAGATTCTCATTCCCCACATGCCTGTTCCACCCCAGAGTATACACCTTCGCAAGAAAAGTCCATCAGTGCTTCACCTCCCTCTCTGGGCCTTGACAACAGGAAGGATAAGGAATTATCAGAGCTCTGAAGCTGGTGCTGGACTCTCTCTGGGAGAAAACCACTTCCCAGCAGACTCTCTCACCTGGAGGGAGTTTCTCACAGGCTTGACAACCTGCTTCTTCTACCATGGGCCTGACAACCCACTTGTTCAACAAACCCTTCGACTCAATTCCAACTGGGTGAGGGAAACCACAACAACATCAAGCATTCAGTTGACACTAAGATGACGTCCACAACAAAAAACAGGCATAGTCTTGCAAATGGCAATGACCAGATGCTAAAACACAGCACACTTAGGTGATTATCCAGGTGTCGGGTTCTACAGAAGATGAAAATCGGCTCACGGTTTACCGGTTAGAGGATGCGTGAAAAGAAATTATTTAGAGGTAGAGGATGGAGGCCAAACTCAGAGACTAGACGAAATTTACGGTAATACACCGGACAATCACTGAGGTCTCATGGTTTCGGTTTTTAGTGTTGTGTGTGATATGTCGAGCTCAGACGCAGAGGTCACACAGTTTATAGAACGAACGACAGAATGGAGAACGAACCCTCAACATTGCTCTTTTCCTGGGTTACATTGCATGTGCTTGGGCTGACACATGTCATCCATGAAGCACGCTCCTCCCCCTTGGAGTCACCTGTCCTTCTGAGGACTCAGGATAAAACATAAATTTCACATGGTTTTGGAATAATATTAAAAATATTATTCCCAAGGACTTAAGCCCCTAGGCTCAACACTTAGCCTCTCTTTCCAACCTTCTATCCCCCAATCCCTTACCCACTCTATGGAAGCTTAGTCCCCCATCACTCATTCATCGTGGTCAGTCTGCACGCAGTGGTGTTTATATTTTTATTAATGTTCTGCATGATTACATATACAAAAGTAGGTTCCCAGCCTTAACACTTAGGCTCTCCAGCCTAATAACACATAAGCCCACTAGCTTATATAAACTTGGCTCACCAGCCTATAAAACATATTTACAATTCATAATGCAAGCTTTATACTTCATAGACATGATTTACAATAGGGCTCGGCCTTGGGGACATTACACAATTCTTAATTCATTCCTTCTTCTAGCCATACTATGTGAAGTCTTCANAGGCTCTCCGGCCTAATAACACATAATCCCACTAGCTTATATAAACTGGTCTCACCAGCCTATAAAACATATTTACAATTCATAATGCAATCTTTATACTTCATAGACATGATTTACAACAGGGCTCGGCCTTGGGGACATTACACATTTCTTAATTCATTCCTTCTTCTAGCCATACTATGTGAAGTCCTCATCATGGAATTTCTTCTTGTGATCCAACACTCCTGGGATTTGTGGCCAAATCCACTACAACTATAGCATCTCATGGAGTTATAGTGAACAATAATGTGTCCTACTTGGTCACATCTTGAACACCTTGTGGTGTTATAAAATCTTCCATTATATATCCTTTCATAAGATTTACATTCAAATGCCTTGTGACCATATCCATTACATGAATAACAATTCCCATGAAAAATACTTTCATACCTTTGCTTTGGTGTCCCAAAAATATCTTCTTGATGTCTTCCTTGCTTTGTTCTTTTGAGATTTTCTTTGCCTTGTGTAGATGGTTTCTTTGCACTATTGTCTTCCTTCTTTGATGGACTTACCTCATGTTTCTTTGAGGTACTTTCTTCAGCATGTGTATCTTATCCTTTGTATCCAAGACCTGATTTATCACATGATGATCTTTGACTTTCCAAGATCTCATCCAAGATCATGAGCTATTCAAGAATTTGTTTGACTTTTCCACCTTCTTTCTAAGATCAACAATTTCAGCTTCTAACTTACAACATGACTATTCCTTTTCATTTATTTGATTCTTCAATAGTTCTTCTATTGTTTTGGCTTCTTCAATTTGGATCTTGAGATGGACAATGATTTCAAAACTTTTGCTAATCTCATCATCTACATTCATATCTTCTTTTCCATTCTTTAGTCTTGTGATTTCTTCTTCATTTTCTTCTAATTGAGCCTTATTGCTCTCTTCTTGTTCCTTGATCATTTCTTTTAACTTCAATATGTGCCTTTGATTCCTCCTAAGAAACTTCTTAGTGTTATCTGAAAGATAGTTATAGTGTGTATAAAAATGATCACTTCTATATCTATATAAACCTTCTTCAACTTCCTTTTGAAGTTTTAATATATTTTCTTCTATTCTTTTCATGGGATAATTACCATCAAACTTTACACAAACTGTTTCTATATCTTCTTCTTCACTAGTAGAGAAAAATTCATCATCATCATCATTGCAATCAAGGGATTTTGAGGTTTCTTTACCTTCATTTGAAGTATCTTCACTTTCTTCCTTTTTTCCAACATCAACACATAATTCTTTGCCTGCATCTTCAAGATCTTCCTTTGTGCTATCATCACTTGATTCTTTGTCTTCACTTGAAATTTTTTCAAAATCACATTTAGAAATAATGCATTCAATATTTTTTGATGATTCTTTACCTTTGATGATCTTGATGGAGTGGTCTTCAATTTCTTCCTTCTCCTTCTTTCTTTGATATGTCTCCTCTATCTTTAGCCATAGATCCTTGGTGGAAGTGCATTGTCTCATGCTCTCTTTGATAGGGCTTGAGAGTCCACTAAGAATGGTATTGAGAGCCAATGCATCATTCTTATTTCATTCCCTTTGAGCTGCAAACTTTGACTTGTTCTTCAAGGGAACCGATCCACCAATGGCTGCCTTCCAAATAGCTGTTCCCATTGTCTTCAAATATAATCTCATCTCTATTCTCCAAGTAGAATAGTTTTCCTCACCAAGGATTGGAACTTCATCATCCATTTGTGTGTCTATGGATCTCCTTCAATCTTGTTAAGGCTTATAGTGAAGGCCCACTCTGATACCAATTGTTTACCACACTTAGAGGGGGACGGGGGGGGGAATGAGTGTGGGACTCTTTTTCCAAAAATTTCCCTCTTACACAAAACTCATTAGTTAGCATTCAACATTTTACTCATTACTCATTGCAGTCATTTATAACCAGTTAGATGTGAACATATATCAACAAAATATATTAGCAATATATCATCAACAAGTCATCATCACAAGGAACAGAAAGAACACAGGATGTATGTACAATTTTTCTTTTTATTATGGACAATAATCTGGGGGTTTATCAACAACAACTGAATAGAGTACAACTCTACAAGAGCACCAACTCTATTATGCAAGACTCAACGTACACCCTTATCACCAATTGAGATGAGGCAACAATCCTCAACATATATCAATCTGTCAACAGGTATGTGACATGTTAGTAGTGTAGCCAGTGTGTGTACGCGCCCTGGCTCACTACAGCCCGCGTATGCACACGACGAGTGTATGTAGAAACCTGTGTATACATTTTGAGCTTCTTAGGGTTTATTCTTCAATATCAACTTAGATCCTCTGCAACCAATATATTATTCTCTTCTATCTCTGACTGTCCAAACTGACCACCAGCTAGTCAAAACACATCCAAGCTCTCCAATAGCTTGCTCATACTCCAAAACAAATCAATATGAATGCTATCACAATCATGTATAAACAACTAGTATACCACATCAATCATGTCACCACTGAATCAAAAGAGTACTGCTCACTCCATCAATCAAATCAACCAAATTGAACCACATCATAGAAGCCATACCAATAATTCCCTAATAATTCACAACACATCAAACAATAGTATCCATCAAGACAATAATGTAACCATACCAGTGTATCAGTGATAGATCTGAGGCCATAGAATGCAGATCTGGAACGTGCCTCATCATCCAAGAGCTTGACACCAGCTCAAACAAAATTCTTCACCATTCTATCCATTATATGCTCCCTATCCTCATACATTCCATGTACATACTCACCCTATACATAGCCAGCCCATGTATACCTCAATTTATACACACCCTATACACAAACAACCCCCGTATGCATAAAAAACTAGGGTTTTTTAAGTTCCAAGAATTTTTCCATCAAGATCTCCGACATTGCCAAAACTTTGATGCATCCATGAGATCCTCCTCACTCTCTCTTTCTTAGAATAGATCTTCAATCATTCTCAAAAGATCCATACCAAATATGCTCTCACAAGAATCTCTCCATCAATACTCCACAAGATAATCTCACAAGAAGCTCTCCATTGATCCACCAAAAAGGATGATCTACAAGAGACCATTGCTATCTTATTTATACTTTCATCCTCTATGTCAGTTAACCCATTTTTAGGTCACTTAACCCATTTCTAGGTCACTTAATCTATTTTCCTTATTTTAGGGTTAACCACTTTCTATAAAAAGAAAGTTCTCCAATACTTTATCATTTAAATATTCCTTTTTGATTTTGTCATTTCTTTTTATTATTTAAATAATCCAACTTGACTTGTCACTTCACTTTATCATTTAAATAATGATTTATTCTTTTAGGGCACTTTGACTTCTTTGACCATTTGGGGCTTCAAGCCAACACATGGGGGTCCTTCAACATCGTAGGGCCATAACTCTCAAACCGTGAGGATTTATGTGAAATTCCACATACCACCAGAAATGACATGACAAGCACTATCCATCTAGCATAGTTTCAGCAACAACTTCATTGATATTCATCTCATTATTCCACATACAAGCATGGGTCCTCCAACCATTCTTCTAGGATAACTCAATCCACAAAGCGTCTTCCCATGAGGGATTTCACCATAAGGGGACCACTTTGGATTTCTTCCATTATTGCACCTTATCAATCATGATAAGACAATAATGAGTCATCTACGCATCAATCCACCACTGCATCGTATACATCAACTATGCATCATGTATCAATGACAATTCATTGATCCATCTTCATAATATCAATGAAAACTCATTGATCCATCTTCATCGATGCATTCTCATCAAGGAAAATATATATTACATTACATAAATCATCAATTGATCAATCCTTTGGCACTTGACATCAATCAATCAAACCATTGGCATCAATGACAAAACCACTGGCATCAATGACAACATGATCCAATTGAGAACCTATGCTTATTTTCGAATAATGAGATGAAGGTCATTGAATTTTCTAGTGAAACTATCCTATTTGGATAGTTCTTGTCATTCCATTTCCGGTGGCATGTGGAACGCCACATAAATCCTCACGGTTAGAGAGTTATGGCCATGAGAAGTTGGAGAACCCAGTTTTGGGTAATGGACCCAAGTTTGTTTGATGGATAATGGTATGAGTTTTGATATATTTTCAGGTAATAATATTATATATGGATGGTACATGTCATTCCATTTCTGGTGGTATGTTGAACGCCACATAACTCCTCACGGTTTGAGAGTTATGGCCTTACGAAGTTGGGTGACCCTCTTATGTCATCTAGAAGCCCCAAAAGGTCAACGTAGTCAAAGTGGTTTAAGAGATTTTAGAAGATAAATAATAAAGTTAAGTGATGAGTGTACTATAATTTAAATTGAATACAAAATAAATTATTTAAATAATAAATTTAATGGAGAAATTAGAAGTGGGTTAACCCTAAAATAAGGAAAGTGGGTAAAGTGGCCTAGAAGATGTTTTTAAGGAAGCTACTTGGAGAGTATAAATAAGACGCAAGGCTCTCTCATTTTAAACACACTTGAGAATATTGAATACCTATAGGTGTATGAGGTAATCAAAGGATATATAAGCCGAATTTCTGAGGAAAGTGAAGAAAAGAAGGCTGGAATTCAAGGAAGGATAAATTCTTTTGATGATGCTTTCTAAGGTATGTTTTTTTCAAGCCATCTCACCATTTTCGCAATAACTATTTTTATAGAATGATTCAGA
>JASDQU010504924.1:72900-86015 GCA_032191745.1 Picea mariana | reverse complement strand
ACACTTTATGCAAGCATTGTCAACAAGGAAAACAAACAAAGACCAGGTTCAAATCAAAGGAATTTTCAACGACAATACCACTGGAAATTATGCATAAAGATCTAGTTGGATGTTAGGGTCCTAACCCGCACATATGTAGAACAATATATTAAGATGTAATAAAGGTCAATATTAATAAGGCCTTGCAATAAAAAATAATAAGTCGAATGTAAGAAGACCTAATAGAAGCTTTCACTTCTAGAAGGATCTTCCTCTAGATGCTTATTTTGATAGACATATTTAGTATAAATAGGAGTCGAGGGTATGAGAACCCTAGCTTGGATATTATTGTAATAGATCTCTTCTCAACTAGAGGTTTCCCCCTCGAAGAGGTCTGTGAACATTTCTTTCTGAATCAAAGTGCTATTTCTGTTGTTATTCTTATATCATTTCAGTGCTACTGTGGTGATTGTTCTAGTTATATTGCTGTTATTCTGCCATTTCTATCATTTTAATTATGTTCTGCATACTTTTTATATCTGGTATATTACAAGTGGTATCAGAGCACTTTCCTCCGCAGAAAGTGTGGGTTAATTTTTTTTTTCGGGGTAGAGACGTATTCCAACATCTTTAAGTCACAAAGATCTGTCGTTATGCGCATAAACCCGCAGTTGAGGGATTCATACACACAGGAAATACAAGTGGTACTTAAGTGCACATCTGTTGGCCACCCTTGTAACCCTTGTTGGCACCCCTTCGAGTGGTAGTGCATCAGACAACACCTATGTACGGATCGACCTAGATTACCTGAAGCCCTCTCTAGATAAACCGATCGACTGCCTTGGTGCTATAGTGCCACCAAGACCAACACTCGAGAAGATACTCTCTAGTACCTGGGTAGTCGGGTAGTACGACTAAGGGTATGGTCTATTCTCCTTAGTTAGTGCCCTAAGATATTGGGTCGAGTACTACTATTGGACCCCTCACGTATATCAGAGAGCTATAGCACAGGGAAAACCCTTATCTGTAGAACCCTTGCATACCTAACCATTGGGGACAGAAACATAAACAAATTAAAACAGACAAGATCTATTGCCGCGAAACTATATTCAGATTTCCAAATCACTACACAGTTCTTCCTAGTTAAGCATTTGGGCATTTCATCACTGCAGTATTCTTTAGACCGGAGTATAACTCCACCAGTGTAATATATATATATATATATATATATATATATATATATTTGAGACCTAGAAAAATTTTCAACATTATTTGAGACCTATTCCATTGGCTTCATCTCTTCACCCATATCACATTCATACATATCATTTTTTAGATTTTTTTTTTGACCCCACCCACCCCTTTTCGGTTCCCTTGTCCTCATGGCCCATACCTGTAGCCAATACTTGGAAGCTCGCTTCAATACCTTGCAATATAGTATCACCGAGACCCAACAAGAAGTGGAACACCTCAGTGCCAATGTTTCCGCCATCAATACAACCATGCAGTCCGCAATGGAGGCAATCAAACAAGACATGACCAACCAGCTTGAATCTGTCTTTTCATCACTCTGCAACAAGATTCATATCCCTACAAATAACCCTTTCTCTGACTCACCTCCACATACTGACGATGAAAATTCCTCAGATAAGCCCTACAGATAACCCTGCTTACATCTTTTACATGCGTATATAAAGGTAAAGTTACTATCAGTCCTCAAAAATTCAAACTCTACCTATGCTTTCTAAAAATAGAAAACAATTACAATAATTGACACATGTCATAGATGGTATCCCAAACATAAGGGTCGATGATAACATAAATGACACATGCAAAACTTCTCCTGATTTCCAGAGTGTTGTTTTAGTAGAGTCCTTTTCCATTTGAAAGGAAGACAACACTTTGACAGGTGGAGAAATAGCATTCCCTTTACTGGTCTTCACGATATCTTCAATAAATGTCAAGAAAATGACAAGGCACTTCGAAATCCTGTTGGGACAGATGGACAATATTTACCATGAATTTTGAGAGCCACTTAACCGATTCTCCTTAATACCTGCCTCAAAAACTTTGAAAAGGGTGATGATCTGTATCCCTTTAATCTTTATCTTTCATTTGGCACCCCTTTCATGAAATATTGACACTAAACATTTCGATCTGTGCAAAAAATGAACATTCTGTCATCCTTTATGCTTTCAGTAGCTTATAGGTGTAAAACCGCAAAGGGTTAGCCGTCGGAAGCATAGCTTTTGGCAGCTAACGACGCCTTGAGGAAAACGAATACACTGTCGAAAATGCTGAGTTTTCCACCACTGTCCAAAACTGCAAAAAGAGACTTCCTTTGACTTACCTACTCCCGAGGGTCTTCATTTAGGTTCTCAGCGACTTCAGCTAGAGATCTTAAATCAGAACGTGCTCTTGGCTTAATATTCTTTAGCCTTAGTTTGATCCTCAAACTTTTAATCACTTTAAGCAATTTATGATTTTCCTTGAGCAATTTCTTGTTCCTCTTCTGTTCCTTTACATGCATTTTAGCTAATCTTTCAAATAAATCCCTTACCTCATCTGAGGTGTTGCTTATAGTTTGGTTTTGGGATTTGATGACCCTCTCAAGCATCTTCATCTCTAATATTTCTTCTTGTAGTTTTTCAACCTTTGACAGTTTGCTGACCTTGCTGTGCCTGCTGATTGATGTTTCAGGAATCTCCAAGTTTGGGACCTATGATGGAAAATGTGCTTCTCTGAAAGCATCCTGTTCAGGAACCTCCCTTTCCCCTGGCTCTAAATCCTCCTCTGAATCTGTATAAGGCAGATTCAAAACATTTTTACCAGAGGCATTTCTTTTCCCTTCTGTATCTTGGCTAAAAACGAGCATCTTCTTGGATTTCTTGGACTTCGAAGAAGAAGCTGGGCCCTCCATAATTACTGGGAAAATGGCTCTCCTTTTTCTTTTACTGCTCCGTGGTGTTGAAAAATTAATGAGTGAAGTCTTCTTCTGGTCCTTGGGCTGGGGTTCTGGTTCAAATTCACCCCAAAAAAGAAGATACTCCCAACTCCTATCCCTCTTCTATAACTCTTGAAACACTATGAGTTTGATAAGACTGTGATGGGAGAGTCTACTCTACACCTTGCTAGGTATGGCCTGGACCTGGTGTGTCATCTTTGTTAGACTTTTATGAAGGTAGAAGGGAAGATTCAGAGGACACCTACCTGTGAAATGATTCATAAGCTTGAAATGGTAGAACATTACTCTACTATATCTACCTTCACACGTTATGTATACTTGGATGGATTTGAGCAAACGTTGCCACTTCTCTTCCAAGTAGGATCTAGGGATATCCTTTTTCAAAGTGATACATTTGTGTTCGGGTTTGAGATAAGACCTGAACTCAATATCTTTGATAGTGGTTGACTTGAACCATCTTTCACCAGTCCTTGGCATCTCTGTCGCCGCTGCCACAAATGCTTCATCAACCTGCACTTCAATTGTTCCAACTTTGGCTTTAGCTCCGTCAAAGGTCAAGGCAAATGCTTCAGCCATGCCTTGATGAAATCCTTGGAGTTTTTCACAGAACCTATAACAACCAATGTCTCTGAACATCTGGCAAATCTCAGGGTGATATTCTAGATAAGTTATGCCACTGAGCTCCTTCTTGAGCAAATTTCCTCCCCTCTTCATTTGCAATAACAATTGTCAATACCTGCACTACAACAAAAACATACATGGGAAGATGTAGTGGCGCTGATAGGGAACGAATTAAAGTCCGGGTGAGAGAAAATGTGTGATATGGAGGAAAAAATATTTGAATGAAAAACCCTTGATAAAGAATGAAAATCCAATCACAGTGATGATTGTGCCATTCGATCAAGACGAAAAGAAAAAACCACGTGATGGATCGGGTAAAGGAAAATAATGCGAGCTTATGGGGATCAGATCTACTAGATTAGGGTTATTAAATAATCATAACAGACAACAATCACTTGCCCATATCGTATTATGATTTTATTTCAGTAGATTTCAACAACAATAGGGATGATGATGCTGTGTACCGATGGCGGTTTGAGAATCCGATGGGACAGTTTGACCATTAACCGCCTCTGTGCTTTCAACAGCTTAAAACACCTCACACATATCGTTTTATCTATTGAAAGAGACAACTTTTGGCAGCTTGGAATACTTTGAGAAAACGCCCTTAGCTGCCGCAAGTGAAATTTTAGAGTTTTTCTAATAAAAATACAGATTCATCACTTTCTTTGGAAAAGGTAGGTCTATAGATCCTCTTAAGAACCTCTAACTAAACAAAATCATTTGTCTAGTGATCCATGTTTTTCCCTACTAAACATAACTTGGAAAAATTTATGTCGAATAGACAGCAAGACCAGCGAGCCACGAACTTCATTATGACACCCACCAATCATATCTAGATGATCAGGTCTCCTATCATTATAGGATACTAACATAGGCTCCAACTGGGGATGGAAGCTCCTCAGGAGGTGTCAAGAATCCATAGAACTCTAAATTTCACAGACCAGTTGATCATTGAACTGTCCCCAATATGCAACCCGATCTGCTACAAAATCCCTGGTAGCTGAAGATCTTGAACTGAAACCAAAACTCTCTGCAAACTAAAGTCTGGATCATACTTGAACTGAAAAACTGAAAATCAATCTGAAACTGAAACTAGAAAAATGCTCAGAGTACTAAACTTATTTGCACCCATCTACCTACCCTAATCTACTTCATAATTTTGCTGAATCAGGTATTACAGAAATGCCAATGAAGCCAGTCCAGTAGCTGCAAAAACACATGGACAACTTGACTGCTTGTCGGTGAAACCCTAAGTATACCTTGATTATGTGTCCTCATAATATAAATGGGCAGCTGTTGGCATTTTTGGTCCTTATAAGGAAAACATGTTTGAAAACTTAAAGTAACATGGACCTCCATGTAAACAGCTATAGGATCAATTAAAACATGATGCATGATATTTGCCTCTAGATCTTCAATGACTAGTTGATTAGTTGCATCCTCAAAATTAAACCATGCATCTACAACTTCAGCCTTATACTTGAAAACATAATCATCATCAATCTGCAAGTCAACAGGTAGTACGATTTCCTCTTGCTTTGGAGAAGGAAGATTTTCCAAGAATTCTTTGAGATATAGGAAATTATATGACTGAATTTGAGAATCCAAAAGTTCAATATCATTTTCGAACTTTTCAATAACTAGCTCAAGAAAACAAATTTTACTTTTAGGAGAAAATTTGCTGGATTCCAAAATACGAAACACAGTTGTTAAAAAGTCTTTGTCAATGTGAAATTCTGCTAACTTATTCCTGAATTCTTCTATGGATTCACAATATATAGGATTTGCCACATACCCTATCATCTTGAAACATCATCAAGGCTTTGAAATCTGGATTCTTCGGCAGTAAAGTCTCTTGTGAACTTTGAAGCTCGGGATCTTGAACAATGGAGTCACCAGGTGAATGGTACAACCTTCCTGTGTTTGGCTTCTGTTCACCATCATAAGTCAAATATGAACTTGATATATTTTCTGGAGAACTCAAAAGCTCGGTCCCCAGTGGAGTCGCCAAAATGTTAACACTCTATAATTTGCCAAAGGCTGCGGAGGCAGTCACAGAGGTAACCTCAGACCACTTGGAGTCTTGGATATAGCCCTCCAAGACTCTGAGAGGGTTCTCTCTATTTGATTTAACTTGGTTTGTATGGGATGGATTTTAGGCTAGCTATGAAAGTATGGGGTTGGGGTTTTTGAAATATTTAGATGAGGCTGTGGTTGATGAGTTTCTCAGATCACCATTGGGCTATGGGGTCTGTTTATAAGATAATGATCAAATCAGATCCAGAGGTAAATGTCTCCACAGGGCAAGATAGTAACAATGGTTGGATCATCTTAAGCTTGGATGGTGTCGATTGAGGAAGAAATGGGTGAGGAAAACCGAGCAAATGAGCAGTTAAGAATTCATAAACTGAGCTTTAGAAGAAAACATAAATATTACCAAAGGATTAGATGCAGAGTATTCACCAATAAATTATGCTCTATTACTATCATTCGATAATAGGAAATTGAAAACAAATGGCATGATAATTGGAAGAAAACACTTGACACAAAAGAGGAACGCCACCAAAGCTGCTACACAAGAATCCTGTAAATCATTTTCTCTATTACTATTTAGTCATTCAGAAATTATAGACAAAACCTCCTAGAGTAGCAAGGCCCATAGTCCAGCCAAAAAAAAAAAAAGGAAAGCTTTACACATGTCGAACCCTGCTTACATCTTTTACATGCGTATATAAAGGTAAAGATACTATCAGTCCTCAAAAATTCGAACTCTACCTATGCTTTCTAAAAATAGAAAACAGTTACAATAATTGACACATGTCATAGATGGTCTCCCAAACATAAGGGTCGATGATAACAGAAATGACACATGCAAAACTTCTCCTGATTTCCAGAGTGTTGTTTTAGTAGAGTCCTTTTCCATTTGAAAGGAAGACAACACTTTGACAGGTGGAGAAATAGCATCCCCTTTACTGGTCTTCACGATATCTTCAATAAATGTCAAGAAAATGACAAGGCACTTCGAAATCCTGTTGCGACAGATGGACAATCTTTACCACGAATTTCGAGAGCCACTTAACTGATTCTCCTTAATACTTGCCTCAAAAACTTTGAAAAGGGTGATGATCTGTATCCCTTTAATCTTTATCTTTCATTTGGCACCCCTTTCACGAAATCTCGACACTAAACATTTCAATCTGTGCAAAACATGAACATTCTGTCATCCTTTACACTTTCGGTAGCTTATAGGTGTAAAATCGCAAAGGGTTAGTCATCGGAAGCGTAGCTTTTGGCAGTTAATGACGCCTTGAGGAAAACGAATATGCTGTCGAAAATGCCGAGTTTTCCATTACTGCCCAAAACTGCAAAAAGAGACTTCCTTTGACTTACCTACTCCTGGGGGTCTTCATTTAGGTTCTTAGCAACTTCAACTAGAGCTCTTAAATCAGAATTTGCTCTTGGCTTAGGATTCTTTAGCCTTAGTTTGATCCTCAAACTTTTAATCATTTTAAGCAATTTACAATTTTCCTTGAGCAATTTCTTTTCCTCTTCTGTTCCTTTACATGCATTTTAGCTAATCTTTCAAAGAAATCCCTTACCTCATCTGAGGTGTTGCTTATAGTCTGGATTTGGGATTTGATGACCCTCTCAAGCATCTTCATCTCTAATATTTCTTCTTGTAGTTTTTCAACCTTTAATGGTTTGCTGACCTTGCTGTGCCTGCTGGTTGATGTTTCAGGAATCTCCAAGTCTGGGACCTTTGATGGAAAAGGTGATTCTCTGAAAGCATCTTGTTCAGGAAAATCCCTTTCCCCTAGCTCTAAATCCTCCTCTAAATCTGTATAAGGTAGATTCAAAACGTTTTTACCAGAGGCATTTCTTTTCCCTTCTGTATCTTGGCTAAAAACGAGCATCTTCTTGGCTTTCTTGGACTTCGAAGAAGAAGCTGGGCCCTCCATAATTACTGGGGAAATGGATCTCCTTTTTATTTTACTGCTCTGTGGTGTTGAAAACTTAATGAGTGAAGTCTTCTTCTGGTCCTTGGGCCGGGGTTCTCATTCAAATTCACCCCAAAAAAGAAGATACTCCCAATTCCTATCCCTCTTCTGTAACTCTTGAAACACTATGAGTTTGATAAGACTGTGATGGGAGAGTCTACTCTGCACCTTGCTAGGTATGGCATGGACCTGGTGTGTCATCTTTGTTAGACTTTTATGAAGTTAGAAGGGTAGATTCAGAGGACACCTACCTGTGAAATGATTCATAAGCTTGAAATGGTAGAACATTACTCTACTATATCTGCCTTCACATGTTATGTATACCTAGATGGATTTGAGCAAATGTTTCCACTTCTCTTCCAAGTAGAATCTAGGGATATCCTTTTTCAAAGTGATACATTTGTGTTCGGGTTTGAGATAAGACCTGAACTCAATATCTTTGATAGTGGTTGACTTGAACCATCTTTCACCAGTCCTTGGCATCTCTGTCACCGCTGCCACAACTGCTTCATCAACCTGCACTTCAATAGTTCCAACTTTGGCTTTGGCTCCGTCAAAGGTCAAGGTGAATGCTTCAGCCACGCCTTGATGAAATCCTTGGAGTTTTTCACAGAACCTATAACAACCAACATCTCTAAACATCTGGAAAATCTCAGGGTGAGATTCTAGATAAGTTATGCCACTGAGCTCCTTCCTGAGCAAATTTCCTCCCCTCTTCATTTGCAATAACAGTTGTCAATACCTACACTACAACAAAAATGGACGTGGGAAGATGTAGTGGTGCTGATAGAGAACAAATTGAAGTTCGGGCGAGGGAAAATGCGTGATATGGAAGAAAAAATATTTGAATGAAAAACCCTTGATAACGAATGAAAATCCAATCACAGTGATGATTGTGCCATTCGATCAAGACGAAAAGAAAAAACCACGTGATGGATCAGGTAAAGGCAAATGATGCGAGCTTATGGGGATCAGATCTACTAGATTAGGGTTATTAAATAATCATAACAAACAACAATCACTTGCCCAGATCGTATTATGGTTTGATTTCAGTAGATTTCGACAGCATTAGGGATGATGATGCTGTGTACCGATGGCGGTTTGAGAATCCGATGGGACAGTTTGACCATTAACTGTCTCTGTGCTTTCGACAACTTAAAACACCTCACACATATCATTTTAGCTATCGAAAGAGACAACTTTTGGCAGCTTGGAATACTTTGAGAAAACACCCTTAGCTACTGCAAGTGAAATTTTAGAGTTTTTCTAATAAAAATACAGACTCATCACTTTCTTTGGAAAAGGTAGGTCTAAATCTCCTCTTAAAAACCTCTAACTCAACAAAATCATTTGTCTTGTGATCCATGTTGTTCCCTACTGAACATAACTTGGAAAAATTTATGTCGAATAGACAGCAAGACCAACAAGCCACGAACTTCATTATGACACCCACCAATCATATATGGATGATCAGGTCTCCTATCATTATAGGATACTAACACCCACTACTCCCTCTGCTCCACTAAAGATCTAAAAATTGACTAGGGATGAAATGGCTGAGTGTCAACTCAAAGGCCTTTGTTATAATTGTGATGAAAAATATTTCTCGGGCCACAAGTGTAAGGAAAAAAAGATTTTTATGGCCATATCTGTGGATATTTCAGAAGAGGATGTAGAAACTCCCCTTGTGTCTGAGTCACCTTATTCCACTGACATAATCCCTCCCTCAGACCCTCCCGAAGTAGAACCGATCATTTCCCTCAATGCTCTCACTAGCTTCTCTGCTCCCCAAACCCTCAAGCTAATCGGTTACATCAAGCATCAGAAGGTCATCATTCTGGTTGACAGTGGCAGTACCCATAATTTTATTCATCACCGCATTGCCCAAGAAACTCATTGCTACATCCATGTCGTCAATAATTTCCAAATCATGATTTCCAATGGTGGTTCCATGAAATGTGGAGGGCGTTGTGAAAATGTGCATCTCCAAATTGGTGACTACCACTTGAAATCCCATATGTTTTGTATCGACATGGGAGGTTGTGACATTGTGTTGGGTGTAGACTGGCTAAGGACTTTGAGTTCCATTCTCATGGATTTTAAGGACTTAACCATGCAATTTGACCAGGAGGGCCACCAATATAAGTTCCAAGTCATCACCGCCAGTTCAACTGAGATCATTAGTTTCCATCGCATGGAAAAGCTGCTCAAAAAAGGTCATTTTGGTGTTATCCCTCAACTCCATGCCATACAAGAAACATAGACACCCTCGGTGCCGCAAGACCTCCAAGCCATCCTTTCTAAACATCAATTTGTCTTTTCCACTCCCCAAGGACTCCCTCCTTCCCTTGGTGTTCATGATCATTCCATTCCCCTTGTACCCGGAAGCCTTCCTCCCAATATCCGTTCGTATCGTCACCCCTTTTCCCAAAAAAATGAAATTGAGAAAATGGTCCAGGAACTCCTTAATGCAGGCATTATCCTCCCTAGTACAAGCCCCTACTCTTCTCCTGTGGTCATGGTCCTAAAGAAAGAAGGTTCTTGGCGAATGTGTCCTGAATTCCATGCCCTCAACAAAATTACCATTAAAGACAAATTTCCCATTCCTGTCATTGATGACCTCCTGGATGAATTGAGTGGCGCCCAATTCTTTACTAAACTTGATCTTCGTTCGGGCTACCACCAGATACGTATTTAAGAGGCAGACATTCCCAAGACTTCCTTTAGAACTCATGAGGGCCACTATGATTTTTTGGTCATTCCCTTTGGCTTGTGTAATGCCCCCTCCACCTTCCAAAGCCTCATGAATCATGTCTTCCATCCTTTTCTCTGCCATTTTGTCTTATTTTTCTTTGATTATATCCTCATCTATAACAAAATCTGGACATACCATATTGCTCATGTGGATCGATTTCTCCATATACTCTCTTAGAACCAACTCTTCATGAAACAGTCTAAATGTGATTTTGGTGCCTCAGAAGTAGAATACTTGGGTCATTTGGTTGGCAAGGATGGCGTTAGGGTGGATCCTAAAAAGATTGAAGCTATGCAAGACTGGCCTCACCCAAAGACTCTCAAGAGATTGCATGGATTTTTGGGCTTAATAGGGTATTATCGCAAGTTTTTTAAGAATTATGGAAAGATTGCAATACCTCTCACTGCTCTCCTAAAAAAAAACTCTTTCACTTGGAGTCCAGCCACTACTCAAGCTTTTCACATCTTGAAGATGGCCATGTGCACCACTCCAATCCTAGCCCCTCCTGATTTCACAAAGACCTTTGTGTTGGAATGTGATGCCTCAAGGAAAGGAATTGGTGCTGTCCTTATGCAAGAGGGTTGACCTTTGGCCTTTACCAGCAAGCAACTATCTGAAAGAAATCTAGGAAAATCCATCTATGAAAAGGAAATGTTGGCTATTATGCATGTCGTTGATATTTGGTGCCCTTATCTATTGGGGCAACATTTACAAATTAAGACATACCATCAAAGCCTCAACTATTTCCTAGAACAACGCATTTCCTCCCTGGAGCAACAAAAATGGGTGACTAAGCTCTTTGGATATGATTATGAGATCATTTACAAGAAAGGCAAATAAAATGTTGTTTCGGATGCAATTTCCCACAAATATGAAGATGAAGGATCCATTTTTTTCCCTTTCTTTTATTGTACAAGATTGGTTCCAAGACATTCGCCAGGAATGCTACAAAATCCCAAAAGTTTGCATATGATCCAACAATTGCAGTCCAATGCTCCAACTTCCCCAGGGTACTCTTGGCTCCATGATGAGCTTTGATACAAAGGCTGTTTGTATTTAAGTAAACAATCAAATATTAAATCCATGGTACTTTCTGAGCTTCATGGTACACCCATAGCGATGCACTCCGGGTTCACCAAAACCTATGACAGGGTCAAACGTTCCTTTTTCTAGGATGGTATGAAACAAGACATTCGTAATTTTGTCGCTGAATGTGATGTGTGTCAACACAACAAGGAGAAACAGTCAAATCTCTGGGCACACTACAACTGCTCCCAATTCCACCTGCTATTTGGAAGGATATCTCTATGAATTTTATTACCGGATTACCCAAATCGGGAAATAAATCAGTCATCATGGTGGTTGTTGATCGCCTTTCCAAGTATGCTCATTTCTGTGATCTTCAACACCCATTTACAACATCCATGGTGGCTCAAATTTTCATGGATCAGGTCTTCAAGCTTCATGGCATGCCACACTCTATTATTTCTGATCGTGACCCAACTTTCACAAGCAATTTTTGGCAAGAACTGTTCAAGCTACAAGGAACCCAATTGCATCTCATCTCAACTTATCATCCTCAGACTGATGGTCAAATAGAAGTTGTCAACAAGTGTTTGGAGACATATTTGAGGTGTTTTGTCTCAGAAAAGAAAAATTAGTGGGCTTAATGGTTACCCCTAGCTGAATGGTGGTACAACACTTCATACCATAAAACTACACACATGACTCCTTTTGAAGCGCTATATGGACATAAGCCACCCTCAGTTATCTCATACTTACTTGGTGTCTTGAAGGTCCAGGCGGTTGACCAAACACTTACAGTTCGAGAGGCTATTCTCCGTACCGTCAAAGAGAATTTGGTCATGACACATAATCACATGAAGCAAAAAGCAGATCAAGTTCGCTTTGAATGTCAATTTGTAGAAGGGGATCATGTGTTTCTTCGACTGCAACCTTACAAGAAAACTTCCCTCAAGGCCGAGCATTGTTAGAAGCTAGCACCCATATTTTATGGTCCTTATACCATTCTCAAGCATGTGGGACAAGTATCCTATCAATTAGCTTTGCCCAATCATTCAAAGCTGCATCCTGTTTTTCATGTTTCATGCTTAAAGAAGGTGATTGGAACTAAGTGCCAAATTCAAACCAACCTTCCCGAGTTAGCCGAAGAAGAATCCATTTGGCTACAACCCCAAGTAGTTTTGGACCAACGTGAGCATCTCTTGCGTCAGAGAACCATCAAGGAAGTGTTAGTCCAGTGGAAAGATACAACTCCAGTAGATGCCACTTGGGAACCAACTACCATTCTGCAACAATTTCCACATCTCAAGCCTTGAGGACAAGGTTGTTTTTAAGGGGGAGGACATGTTAGGGTCCTAACCCACACATAGGTAGAACAATATATTCATATGTAATAAAGGTCAATATTAATAAGGCCTTGCAATAAAATATAATAAGTCGAATGTAAGAAGACCTAATAGAATCTTCCGCTTCTAGAAGGATATTCCTCTAGATGCTTCTTTTGATAGACATATTTAGTATAAATAGGAGTCGAGGGTATGAGAACCCTAGCTTGGATATTATTGTAATAGAGATCTTCTCAACTGGAGGTTTCCCCCTCGAAGAGGTTCGTGAACATTCCTTTCTGAATCAAAGTGCTATTTCTGTTGTTATTCTTATATCATTTCAGTGCTATTGTGGTGATTGTTCTGGTTATATTGTTGTTATTCTGCCATTTCTAGCATTTTAATTCTGTTCTGCATACCTTTTATATATGGTATATTACATTGGA
>JASDQU010504924.1:55423-69960 GCA_032191745.1 Picea mariana | reverse complement strand
ATTGTGCATGGTGTATTGTGGTGTATTGGTGTAACTCTTATACTATTGTTCATTTCTCATTGGATATAGTTGAATGGTTTAAGTATAAGTTGAAAAAGGTTTTAAATTGTACTTGATACTAATTCACCCCCCTCTCAGTATCAACAAACCCATGACAAGAAGAAATTACTTTACCCTGTTGAACAAGATCAACTTGTGTCTTACTCTTACACGATATCAAGGTTGTGCCACCGAGTCAAAGAGTACCGAATTGTATTTTTACAGTTTCATCCACAATCTTCGACACCTTACAATATACCTCTATTTGTTTGATCCAATTTTCCAACCTATCTGCATTCAATTCTCCATCACAAATTAACAGTTCAAAATTTACATATGATTTCAATAAAGGAAAATAACGATTATGCAAGGAATTACTAGAGAGATTCTTATTATGATAAGAATGTTTACTTGTATTAGAAGAAGAATATGATGATGATTATGAGGGTTTAGAAGGTCCTCCACCTTCACCTTCTCAATCATCTTTTACTGAAGATTCTCCATCCCCAGTCGTATGGAGTCTTCAATATAAATCACATATTATTTCTCGAATTGAGTGAAGTGTAGCCATAATTTCATCAGATCTCATGGGGAGATCTTCTCTTTCCTTTCCTTCAGAAACCATGTCTCTCTTATGAAATCTCCTTTGAATATCTAACTTGTAACTTGCAAGATTTACTTTACCAAGCTTGAATATGGACCTTGTAAGCATTCACTAAAAAACACTTGTCAAAACCAGGCATTGATACCAACTGGATGCTTAGATGTTAATTTATTTCTTAATTACATATAAACACCTAAATTGATTGGAAATAATAATGATCATTTTATTGTTTGCATAACACATATGAATTCACTTATATATCCAAAATCACTTCAATGATAAATAAATTGCAAGATAACTGAGCGAAATAGAACAACAATAAAATAACACATACACAAGTTTGTTAATGGAGTTCACCCAAATTGGGCTATGTCTATAGGTCTTCTTCCAATTGAGACCACTTTATTAATGCTCAAATTCTTATGTTTTTACAATGACCTTTTTACTCCTTGCTCAAACTCATAAACAATGTACACCATCGAATTCCTCTCAAAATTATGAGAAAAATGAGTATAAACACATTACACTTTCCTCAAGGAACCCTTTGGCATGCATAATGGTGAAAACCTAAAGTCTATATACCTTGCTTGGCATGAACTTCGATGCACACATGCATAACTTGCTATGAAATTCTAATAAATTGTAATCTCTTGTGTCCCATGTCTCAGTCTATGCAGTGGTTAAATAGGACATGGGCCCTAACCTCCATTCACAATGGTAGGAAATCATTAATGAAAAATTTGATGGAGACATGGAATAGAAGGATCCCTTACATGTGTAGTGGTTAAGGCATGAGTATAGTGGTCAAGAGGTCATGGGTTCGAGCCCACAGACCTCTCTCCTTTTGGTGCTTGGTTATAACCATTGGAACATTTTATATAAATATTGGCATATTTTGGTTATACCCTACATGAATTTAGGTGTTGGTTACATTGAATACCATATGAACCTTAGGATGGGGGCTTAGCCCTCGGCCCTTTTTCAGCCAACCATAATTTAACTTCACTTTATATATATTATGCGCCACATGACTATTAAGTCAAATCATGTGGCCTATGGGTAAGTCTTGGTAATTCTTGGCAGGAGGTATTGGGTTGGACTCTTCTCTCCCCATAATAATTTTAATATACCATATCCATGAGAGGAAAATGGGAGAATACCACGTGGCAGTCTCTCATTGGTCCAATTAAGCATGTACGAACTTCCCACGTGTCAATATTTAATTGGTCCACCTATGCTTGTATGTTTTCCCTATCACCTTTCCAACTCATTTGTATGGATGTATACATTCGTTACATGTTTCACCCCTCCAAGGGTGCCAAGTTTCACCCCCTTTTTGGCCCTTTGACCCCGTTTGACAAAAAATTTGACTGGCCATAACTTTTGCATACGAACTCCATTTGAGGTAATTTTTGCATCGTTGGAAAGCTATCGTCGAGATATATGAAAAGAATTCCTTTTAGAAAAAATTCAATATGATCATTTTTTTATCATTTTTGGATCATCCTAGACCTCTTTGATCATTTTAGATCCTCCTTGATCATCAAATAAGAAAAAAACTTGAGAATATCAATCTACTTCGCATATGAAAACCTCTATCCAATGGAACACTCTAAATAGCCAAAAATCATTTTGAAAGAAAGAACTCAATGGAGGATAGCGAACATATATAACATTACAAAAGGGAGGGTGCACATATCTAATTGGAGCTCAATCTCAAAACTAAAATGAGCATTGATGTAATGCTTGTCATAAATATTATCTACACAAAAAAAAATGTTATCTTGGGTAGAGAAATATTCCATTCAATATGGAAACTACTGCCACCTAGGTTCACCCCACTAGAATCAATTTCATAGGTTATCCATGGGTTCACCTGTACGTATAATAATTTCATGATATTGAAGAAATGGGTTGTGTATTCCAGCATCGCAAGGATGCAAGAAAAATTATGATGAAGGATAGATGTGAAAAATACACATCATCCCATGGATGTCCAAATCCTGGGCTATTGCTCTTGTACAATGCTCATTCCAACTGAAGTATCTAGTCATAAGCTAAATAGAGAAGGTTAACATGAGAATGAACTAGAATGAGGTCCTCACATATCATAACTCTGTGAAACACATTCATCAACAATCGCCACACAAAATATGTCGGCAATTGCAGATATGGTGGTCCTCGTTTCTTCGATGACATTCACAACAAAATTGTGTAGGGAGTCAGAATTGAAATGATAGATTGACATATTTTGTTGCAACCACCAGAAATTTAAGATACCTAGAAACTAAAGCTCTCACAATTGGTCCAATGTCTCAATAATCAAACCCATGACCTGCAAATCTGAGCAATCACCATGTGAATATTTAGGGATCCTTCATATCTGAGAGTTGTGCAATCATATTTGAATGTTGGTATCCATAATCGATTCAAAGGTAGACAAAAAAGAATTGTGATAATGGGAATGATGATATCGATATACCCACGATGGAAGCACTACCTTCTATAGCATTAGGAGGTGTGGATTTGAATCTTCTAGAAAAGAGGCAATAAGAGTAGAAGAAGTAGTGATATGGTGGAGGTGGGAAACTAGAGAGGTCACTCATCTTCCTTTGCCAGTCAACATGAGGAAGCATAGATGTTTCTATTGTAAACTTCCTTCATGAGTCTAACTGAGCAGGGAAGTTCCTAATAAATAAAAATCATGTTATTTTTGTCATGTTGTTAATTAATAAAAGTAGCAAGTCTCTTGTGGTTGTTGTAAACAAAAAATCGACCAGTTTGATAAAAAGGGTTTCTTCATGCTAAAATACAAGGAATGGTCACTCACTTCTCACTTCCAGTGTTTTTCTCTTTCATTCTCTATGTATTTGTATTTTTACAGTGTTTAGTTATTGTGTAACAATTTATTCTACTTCTATATTTTTAATTTTGTAGATTTAACTCTGGATTAATTGGTATGAGAGCCCAAATCCAAGCAACTTTCTTCTTAGCCACAAAATTCAAAAGAGAGGCCATCCAACATTTTTTTTTTCTCAGAGCCAGATGTCCTTACTAAGACTTCCAGTGCACCCTCCTCAGGGCCTACAACACATTCATCTTTCACCATTCCCCACATTCCCTCTTCAAGGTACCATGTGCCTTCTTAGTGCACTCAGGAGTTCAACGATTCTCAGTGCAACATCCAGTGATAGATCAACATCTATGGTGAATGAAAATTATGTCATCATGACTAGACTCATCTACAGAGGATTATGCATCCACTACCACAAATCCATTTCAATATTTAATGATGTCTCTCCAGGAGCTACTCCATCTACAACAACACAAATCTCCAACACCCATGCAACTTGATACATGCTTCTGATTACCAAAGTTTGTGGGCCAAAGGAATGGTGAGAATGTTGACTCTTGTATTCACATTATTTCTACGTACTTTTGTACATGTATTGAGATGAGAGAAGACATGAAGCTTCATATCGCCAATATACAACTCGAGGGAATTGCACAGAGATGGTGGGACACTCAGTGTAACATCCCCACTA
Source organism: Picea mariana (assembly GCA_032191745.1). Classification (NCBI taxonomy): domain Eukaryota; kingdom Viridiplantae; phylum Streptophyta; class Pinopsida; order Pinales; family Pinaceae; genus Picea; species Picea mariana. The sequence continues at coordinate 65,772 of JASDQU010504924.1, read as the reverse complement.
TAATCCCTAGTTTAATTAATGCTTCTATAGATATAATGTGTGGCTACGGCACAAGCGATGTATATGGAAAATATGTTTCTATGTGTTATTAATAAAATGTGATTCTAGTTGCTAAGGGGACATGGAAAAGAGATGGGGGATGAATTAATCCGCAAGAAAGGGGAGTGTCTAGAATAATGGCCAAGAGGGGTCCAAATGGGGAATTACCAATGTATATTAATTCAACCCATTTTCCTAAATTTTTTATTTTTATATGAACCTTCCCATTTTTGATTGAATGTTCCCAAAGCCAATCATTGAATATATGTAAGTGGGTGGATGTGAATATTCACATCCAATAGTTATTCGGCACATGGGGGTTGAGTACAATCATCCCGGGGAAGAGTGTGATTCAAGTAAGTAAATACAAAGGGAGGAAAATGGTATGGGTTTGGGACAACAATTTTAGTTATTCAAGTTTTGTGCATGAGAAAAAGGTTTAGAGGAAGAAAGATAGCTAGGATATGGTACAACCATGGAGGGTGAATTTTAGAGAATGTTAGAGCATATTGGAGCATATTTGAAGCTAGAAATTGAAGAGATAGGTTTCCATTCCATAAGAATGAACTCATGGGCGAGTTGCACTAGAAAAAAAAGTGTTTGTTGTTGTTTTTTGGTATTTTTCCTAGCAGCAAGTTCCCTTGAGTTCGTAGCTGAGATATTTCTGGTTACCTATGCCATAGAGACCATGTTAAATGAATTGTATACCCGCAGGACTAGCACCAACAAAGGGGTACATTCCTTCATTTGGAAAGGTCAAGAGGAACATAGATGGTCGATAATCAGAATAGTTGTATGAAAATATCAATGGGTTTTGATTTTTATGAGTAGTGAGTGGACTATGAGAGACCACCCTCTTCTTTGGATTATTAGGCTCACCTTGGGGGTGACTGACTGTTGAGATTTGGAACAATCGGTTTATGGTTGGGTGTAATGTTCATCCCAAGTAGTTGGTTTCAAAACCAATATTAAAATATACGCGCTTTATCTTATTGCTGAGTTATTTATATCTATTATTGTTCTGCATGAACTTTGTGTAAATGAGAATGAATTATATGTCATTGTGTGAATTAATAAGTTGCATTCATGTTTTTTTGATATTTTGTAGATGCATCTATTTTATGGTTATAGAAATTAGCTATTTTTTGTTGTAGTTCGTAGTTGAAAGCTACAAGAAAACAATTATTTGTAAAATGAATTAAAATAGTTAGCAAAATTTCATTTTTATGTGTATTCCACCCCGTAATGTACCTCAGATGGGATGGGGAACATTACATTATGGTATCAAAGCACCCGGTTCAAACATTGGGCTTATATGGGCCAACACAAATCTGAACTGGTGAAATTCATTGTCGTAGACATTGTCTATTATGTATTCATAAAAAAAATAGAGAAGATTAGAGCGAAATCCCCAATTTCATGAGTGAAATATGGGTTTAAATGAATCCATACTATTTAGGAGGTTCCATAGATCTAAGCAGAAAAGTGACAAGGATGAATTCGACTTGGAATGTTCAAAAATTGAGTTTTAATAGATTCTTGTAGTGATTTACAGAGTTCCTTGAATCGACGACCAAGATCAAGTTTGATCTCGATATCGACGACTGGGATTCACATAAAAAAATTTAAACATCCATAAGGTATCGATTTCTGTAAAGGTTGAGCATATCAATGGTGAGGATTCATTTCATCCATTTAGAAAATAAGTTAGATCGACGACCCAATTTCACCTACATTTTTGTCAAAATTTTCGAAGTGAGAGGTTCGACAACAGAATCTACCCACGGTCGATGGTCAAATCGACGAGTTTGGTGAAGTGTTTGGAATTCTCCAAGAGTAAATGTTGATGGATTTTTGCTGATGGACGGGCATCGACAAAGTTGGACAAATTTGATACAATCAATGGTCAGGATTCATTTCAGGGGTTTGTAAGATGGATGAGATCGACGATCTAGATCAATTGGAGAAATGTCGAAAAATTGTTAATTGTTAAAGTTCACCAAGAGAAATCGTCGACGACCAAAGGTCAGGTTGAATGAAACAAAAAAAAGTTTGGTTCATCCATAAGAAATCTCTGACCATCGATGGTTGGGGGTTGGCTGAATCCACTGAAGTTTTTTCAATTACCAATGGCCAATGGGTTAATTGTCAGGCATCAGTCAATTCAACAAAGTGTTTTAAATCAAGCAAGAAGAGTCATCGATGACTAATGCACCAATAGTTGGGCATCGACCAATTCGATGAATACTTTGGATCATTAAAGAGAATCGATCGATAGTTTATGGACAAAAGTGGATGACGACACCATCATCCACGTGGCATGCCACATCAGTAACCACATGTAATGACATGTTAACCAACAGAAGTGGTGGATGGCTGATGGTCAGGTCGGTCTATTTGGAGAAGTGTTTTTGAGATTCATTGGGGATCATCGATCGTCGAAGGGGTGATGGTCAAACAATGAATGAATCAATGAGGATTTTCATTCTCCAATGAGGATTGTGTGTAAATTGGGTGTTAATGAGTTTGGTCAGTGGTCAATGGTCGCATTGACAGATTAGAGAAAGTGTGGTTTGTTCCCAAGGAAGAACGTTTGTCACCAATGGATGATATAGTAAGATCGATGGTTTTTGTTTCCCCTGACTTGAATTCAACATTTCAGTTTTAAAGGGTTATTATAGTGGTAAACCAATTAATTTTATGTGCTTTTTGAAGGTCATTAACTTGTGGGACCATTTTGAGGGCCTAAACAATTTTTTTAGCAAGTCAAAACCCACTATAACAATGTCTACCAAGGTGCACTTTGTCTCTATAGCTCAAATAAAACAATTTAGAGAGATTTATCCAATGCACTAAATGGTTCGCAAAATGAGCTTGTATGAGAAAGTTACAGCCAAAACAGTGAGGGAAAAATTATGGCACCAATTTTACTTCCAAAAGGCATAACTCCATGCACCGAACTCTATTTGGGGCATAGGATATGTCTATGGAAATATTATGACACATAAAAGCTAGAGGTAAAGACATATTTTGGTTATGGGTACCTTAAAATGTGCAGGAAGATAAATAAGACACTTGTAGCATGCAATGATAAATTGGGTAAAATGACCTAAACTTATTTGAACCATAACTTCCATCTCGTAGCTTGGATTTGAGCAAACAAATAGTCATTGGAAAAGTATTGAGAAGTAGAATATATCTGTTAGTCTGAAATTTTTATTTGGGAAATACAATCTTCCATAAATTAATAAAAATATTTTTGTAGCAATAAAAGAGTGGAAATTGCAACATGTAATTGTTGTAACGTTTCACTCAGAATTCATATTGAGGCATGATTATAGTTGTTGGAAAGTTGTTTCATAGGGGAATTCATCTAATAATTTTGATTTTGAATTGGTGTAATGTGTCCTTTAAAAATTATTGAAGAAAGAATCTGTATTCTATTTGATGAAATGATTTATGCTATGCATGCCTAACAATGACTATTAGATGCACATTTTCAGCAGAATTAGAGGTACAAGAAGGAAACTTTTGTTCTTATATGAGGAATGGAGTTATAGAAGATTCTCAAGGATATTACAGCGATGAGAAAGAGGGCATAGGTGTGTATTTCATCATGGAGAATGTTGAGACAAGTTCAAATGGAAAAAGGAATAGGAAGCCACATGTCACTATGAAAATCCTACATAGGGAAGTGCATAGATATACATATGATAATTAAAATATTATGAAAGATCAAGAGGAGATACTTTAGATCTTAAACATGTTGCATAAGCAGGTCAAAAATGACTTTGGATCTAAGTAAGAAGCTAGTTCTAAACAAGTGTCTACATCTAGATCCCATAGCAAAATGGATGATCATGGCAATGATAGGTAGTCAAGAAGAATGAGAAGGATCCATCATTCTCCAAGTAAATATACCATAAGAACTCATGCAAGTTTGGGGCCAGGGAGTAGCCCAAGTGTGTCTCCTGTCATGAGGTAAAGGATGAGGATTGGGGTATACATCTTGCAAGGTGTTCTTAGGAAGATCAATCCACCTACTTTCAATGGTGATAATAGGAAAGGAGAAGAGACCGAGACTTGACTATTGGAACTGAAGAAATATTTTCAGCTGCATGATTACCCCTCCCAAGTAGAAGCTACAATTTCCACCTACCACTTACAAGGAAATGAAACCTTGTGGTGGGATCAACTTAAGCAAGTCAAGAACCTTGATGAGAAGAGGATCTCATGGAATAAGTTCAAGGGATATTTCCAAGAGAAATATTTGTCTGACCATTACTATGAAAAAAAGATGAAATACTTATTTGAACTCAAGTTGAGAACCATGAAAATGGAGGAATATGAGAAGCGGTTCTTGAATTGTTGAAGTATGTTGCCTTTATCAAGGATGAGAAGCATGGATGATTTTAAGGATGTAAATTTATATTAAAATGTAGAAACTTGGGTTAATATTAGTAGTCCTTAATATGTAAAATGTAAAATGTTTGGCGATATATTTGTAAAAAAATCAAATTTCTAATAACTTTATATACTCTATAAAATTTTGGCGATTTTTAAGGTAAAAAAAAAATATTCTATAGAATTTGGGTGAATCATTTTTAGAAAGAAAGGAATTTGGAGAATCGTTTTTTTGGGAAAAACTATGGAAAATTAGCATGTTTGCAAAATTTAGCCCCTAAAATCATCTATGATGAGAAGGTCAAAATCCAAAGGTTTCTAAGTGGATTACCCTCCTTCTATAGTGACAAGATACAATATGATAACCCCAAGACTTTGGAGGAGACCATAAGGAGGGAAAGCCATCTTTATAAGTAGAGAAAAGGAAGGTTAGTGTTCCAGAAGGCTTGGAATGACAAGATGAAAGGGAAAAAGGATCAAAGGAATAAAGTTTTTAAGCCACCCTTTTTCAGAAATAATTCCCAATAAAATAATCAAGGTTAGTTAGCCCAAAATGAGCACAAGACTGCATATTCATTTGGAAATATACCAAGGAAACAACCCATTCAATTTTTTAGATGTGAGGGAAATCACTTATATATCTACTTCCCTCACAAAGGAGAAAGAATGAGGACTGACCACAACACTTAGGAGGATGAAGTAGTGGAAGACATGGGAGGAATCATGCCAAGGATTTCTGTAGACTTGGACAACAAGCAAGATGAATATAAATCCCCCATGATTGAAGTGGAAGGTAAGATCAATAACCATCCCATAGCAATTTTGATTGATTCTAGAGCTAGACAGTTACATAAATGCTAACATTGTTGAAATATTTCATTTTCAAAGAAGAAAGCATAAGAAATCTGGGTTAGTTCAGTTAACCACGGGGGCTAAGAGAAAGATCAATTAGTTGGTTAAATATTGTTCCATGGACATGAATGGAATAAGCATGAAGGTATATGTAAACATCATACCATTGGGTTCATATGATTTTCTAATTGGCATGGATTGGTTGGAAAAAAACTATGTTGTCCTAGACTGTTACAACAAGACAATCACATGTCTTGATGAAGAAGGGTAACAAGCTTAGATTCAAGGCATTCAAAGATTTGTAGTTGTTAGAGAGATTTCAACTATGCATTTGAAGAAGAGTTTCAGGAAGGGATGTCATATTTTTGCAGCCCATATGGAAGAGGAAACCAAAGATAAAGTGGAAGGCATTAAAGACCATCCAATATTAAAGGATTTTGAAGATGTTTTTAGAGAAATTTTGGGATTTCCATAAAAGAAAGACATTGATTTCTCTATCGATTTGGTGTCAATTGTTTCCCCAATGTCCAATAAACCATACAGAATGGGTACACTAGAATTGAAGGTGTTGCAGATGAAGCTTGACGATTTGTTAAAGAAGGGGTATATACACCCAAGTGTGTCACCTTGGAGATCCCTAGTTCATTTTATGAATTAGAAATATGGAACTTTAAGGTTGTGTATCAATTTGAGATAGCTTAATAAGGTCAAAATAAATAACAAATATCCTTTTCCAATAATTTATGATTTGTTTTATCAACTAAAAGGTGCAAGAATCTTTTCGAATATTGACTTGAGGTCAGGATATCATCATGTAAGGATAAATGAAGAAGACATCAGCAAGACAACATTTAGAACAAGACATGGGCATTATGACTTCATGGTAGTTTCATTTGGAGTATCAAATTTCCCATCAGTGTTTATGTGCCTAATGAATGGAGTGTTCAGGTAATACATAGACAAGTTTGTGATTGTGTTCCGAGACGAAATACTTGTCTACTCTAAGTTAGAAGAGGAACATGAGAAACATTTAAGAATGGTGTTGTAATTTATAAGAGAGCATAAGTTGTATGCTAAGCTAAGTGAGTGCATATTTTACCAAAAGAAGATTCAGTACTTGGGGCATATAATTTTAGGAGCAGGGATAGATGTTGATCATGAGAAGATAGAAGCCATTAGAGGATGGTCAACGTTAAAGAATGTGAGAGTGGTTATATAATTCATGGGTCTTTCTGGTTATTACCAAATATTCATAAGAGGTTTTTCAAAGATTGAAAGACCAATCACTTCTTTGCAAAAGAAACCAAGTGAAGTTTGAATGGCCACCCAAGTGTGAAGACATTTTTCAACATTTGAAGGAAATAATGACAAGTGCGCCAATATTGAAAATTGCAGATCTGAATGAATATTTTTTCTTTTCACTGATGCATGCAAGGAAGGGCTCAGTGGAGTCCTTAGGGCTCCATACATGATGTGTCTTCTAGTAAGTAGAGACTTTGTCTGAAGTTGAATCAGAAACAAAGTCTATAGAAACAGATGAAGCAAAGACATAGGATGAAAACGGTGAAGAAGATAAGGTGGTCATTGACTCAAAAGCATAATGTGTTGTAAATTTGAAGACAAAAGAAACAAATCCTAGAATCGTGGTATATATCCATCCACATCATATAAAGAAACACCAGTCATCCAGGCAAGGGTGTGAGCATTCACACACTTATGCCTGAGTGGGGAACCAGAAAGCAAACCAATCAATTGGTGCATGGAGGCATACCAACACTACAGGATGAAATCAGGCTAGAGAACCAAGTCCATGGAAACATCAGCATGATGTAGAGAAAGATCAAGGTGGCAAGGAAATAGTTGGATATCATATTTGGCTTCCATTAGGATGGATGGATGGTCATACTTGGTACCAGTTGGCTACTATTCTCAACCGATCATATCGTATGGTCTGTTCTAATGTTTCGAGGATGAAACATGCTTAAGGGGGGTGAAATGTAATATACCTAGGGAGGTAATATGGGTAGTAATATGGGAGGTACCAATGAGAATGGGGGTTAGATACAATTAGTGGAGGATATTAAGTGTAAGGTGGAATAGGTTCATCATGGTATTAAATAAGGCCCAATATGGTAGTTAGATAGAATAAATGGATAGTTAGATATAATAAATGGGATTTCTAGAAGATACCTTCTCTATAATGTAACTACGGGATAGAGAATGCTATATAAGGAAGTGTAAGCAATGAAATTGGCATGGTGAAGAATATTGTTGATGTACAAGCAAGTATTGCTTGAGGAGTTTTATCCTTCTAGAAGGATTAATATATGGCGTTACCCTGCCTCAAGGGTTTTCCACATCTTGTTTTCAATATTGTTGTGAATGGTTTTGGTGTTTATTCATGTTATTTTCTAAGCATATTTCCAGATTTAGTATTGGTATACAACTAATGAAAACAAAAACTAAGTGATAGAGAAACTTGTATGTCTTGCTCTGATACCATATTGTGAATCGAGACTAACCATGAACATACATGATCTTAAACTACATACAAAATAGACTAGGTATAGAAAGACAATATGTTTTATATCAAATGATTAATTACAAGTGTTATCACCTGCTAATTTGTATTAATTTTTCCCAAAGCGTCTTGTCCTTGTGCTATTTTTCTACTCAGACTTTCAAATTTTCTCATCAGCTCCGTCAAACTCCCATCACCTAAATCCTTCGCCCAATGGATCATCCAAAACAATCATGTACTTCACGAGTCAAAAGTTGGCAAATATCTCAAGCCTATACTTAGCCTTAATTCTTATCTAAATCCCTTAGTTCCATCGCTTCATACATTTTTACCCTTATTTTTGTATTCCCATTGAAAATAAAAAATATTTTGTTTATTAAGCACCCTTATCGTATCCACAAAGTCATGTGTTAAGCCTCATATGCCCAAAAGTACTTCAAAAATAGAAAAAAGGTTTTTTTTATTATTAATATAAATATTTTTATATTTATATTAATATTTAATCCAATATTTAATTTATGAAATCACATCAATTCATGGGCACGAATCTCAATTTATAATGTGGAAAAGTCAAAGGTTGGATGGAGGGCACACATACATACACGTGTTTTTACATGGAGCACATCAGAGATAAAAGAATTTTGAATTAAACCACTCCAACCCAAGTTTGATGTAATAAATGCACCATTTATCATATGTTTTATGTGTCGCATTTTTCCAGGATTGCATTTCAACAAAAATATTGGAATTTCTAATAAATGAGATTCCTCCTCACGGTGAAAAGGTTTTACAGAGGTAAGATTTAAATTTTACAAATCAAGGAGACTAATGTTTATTTCCATGGAAAATAATTGAATGGAATATGCACGTGAATGGATGGATAATTTTCATCCAAAGGTTTTATAGAAGTAAAAGAAGAAGATAAAAGGTATTTTGCCAAATGCGGTAAATTGGAAGTGTAATGTTTTTCCACAGTGAAATAGTAAATTGGAAAAACATTACACAGTAAATGTTTTTCGCAGAGAAATGGTAAAAGTAAATGTTTTTACAATGAAATGGTGAATTGGGAAAACAAGACATGGTCTTAAAAACCACCGGAATGAATTAAATTATGAAAATTTAATTCTACAGGATAGAAAATTATTTGGGAATTATTTTTATTTCAAATATATTATTCCTAAATGTTTAATGAGAATATGGATAAATGAAATTATATTTGAAGGATTATGAGTGACATTTCAAAGAGAACGTGGAAGAGGAAGGCACTGGAGCGTCAGAGGAATCTGTAGGCATCATGAAGCGTTTTTTATGAAAACTGTCATTTGTAATCATTGTAGAAGCTGAAATGTTTCATTTCAGTTATTGTAACCGGTTGCACATAGAAGGAACTCGAATTGTATAAGTGTTAGAGGTTCTGAGTGTATTAATGGCCGGTAGAAGTGAAAGGGAACAATTCTGGTGGTTCTGGACTCTATTGTAATTTTTCTGGGATTGAATTGAATACATATGCAAAAGCATTTTGAACTGTTTATGAAAAGATTCTAATGGCTATGATATGAGTTTTGTTCTCCTTCATTGTTTGTATTTCCTATGTTCTTTAATTCCATTTGCATTTTCTTATGTTTATATTGGAGAGTTAAAGGCCCACAATTCATCTTATGATGCTTTTGGCTTAAGCAATTTAAACTATGTAATTGTCTTCTTAACTAATTTAGAATTCATTTTATTAATGCTATGATGCAGTTACTTGTTTTTCCCCTTTCCTCTTACACTCTGCAAATCTCAATTCACAACATAGATTCATTTCCTCATTTAACCTTTATCCTCTTGACAGTTCTACTTGTTGATCATTATTTTCATTCATTTTCAGAAATTGTGACTCCATAGCCCTGTGTGTTCCTCCCTTTCATTGCCAACAACTTTATTAAAAACCCCCAAAACAAACCAAATCTAGCCATTGACTTCCATAGATATATCAAGTGACAAGAGAGATCCCTCTCTAAGTTGAGCAGGCTAGTGCCTCAGCTCTAAAGCTGGTTGAAATAGTTACCTATGTCGTTTTTCTATTCAGCCGAACAAAATTTACATAGTGCTAACATTCTGGTGTCGTTGCCAGGGACGAAATTGAAAAAATTTCCCTGGGAAGAATGACATGGTTGAGTTCGAAGGTCTGAGAGAAGCAGACACTTAGGAACATATTGGTTGTATTCCTACTCTGGTAACTCCACACATCAAAAATCAATTTGAAGGTGATTCCACTGGTAGAAGAATCCAGAAATTTGAATTTTCACTAGCGACCCCACTCTCAATGCAGAATCCAACTTCCAAAACATCATTGGTGAATCCACTATCTGAAGATGAGTTCAATATCTATAAGGTATGATCCAATGAATATATCTCATATTCTCGGCTTTCCAAATCGTATTCCTCGCATAAATTGGCAAAAATATTTTCCTAAATTCGAAGAGGGGAAAGAAAATGATGTTGCCTTGCACTTGATTAGATTTCACATAAACATATGTAAGTTGGGGGT
>JASDQU010504924.1:0-16473 GCA_032191745.1 Picea mariana | reverse complement strand
AACGATCTACAAGATAATATCAAACTGAGAATGAACTAAACGAAAAATGACTAAGCCACAATTTAGCAGAGTAACTTCAAGTTAGAAACTAATTCACACACAGATTCTAGAACTAGAAATGAACTAACTATACTGTGGAAAAGAGAAAGCGAATTGAACCTGTTGGTGGGCCCAACCAAGAGGTGCAATCACCCTAAAATGAAACCAGAGCTACTCAAATTATTCCATGCATAACTGTTTCATACCTCACACTCCATAATTCGTAAATAAACTTATATCATTTAACAAAAAATGATATAACGCATAGCAATTGTATTATCAGAAATCACATAACATAATATATCATAACCCACGTTTCTTGAGAGTGATTTGAGTTTATATAGATCCTCCCCAAAATAGTCTTGAACATTGGTGCATTTAACTAAATGAATCTTATATCTGAAAATGACTCATAGTTAGTTAAAACTAATTTCACAGCTTCATGACACGCAGTGTCAAGAAGCATGAATCATAAAGCATCATAACAAACAGTTCTATAATTTTGATCTGAGTCATATCATTGAGCTATGACTCAATCAATCATATGAATCGGACTGTCATTCCAATATGGAAATGTCCTGCAAGTCTTTGACATCTCCACTAAGTGTAAGCCGATACCTGGTACTGATAAATCTATTTCAAGGAAACAAGTACCTAACTCATGTCAGGTTAGTATCAATATTAGTTTAAAGTATCAAAATACATTAAAAATAACTTGAATCATATGAATACCTTTAATAGCTCCATTTAGAGAAAAATGATGTAAAATGTATCAAGGTAAGGCCAGAAGGGAATGATACTGGATATGAAATGGGGGTATATGTAACATGATATAGGCAAAAATATGGTCAAAATTGGAGACTAACATTCCCCCAAGCTGAAGTATTTGCCTATCCCCAGGCAACAAAAAAGTCAAAAACTAAGATTCATCAGAGTGTTGCAGCAGATGCAACCAACATTTGCAATTTCTCATGTTTCTTTATGTTTCCGATTTCCTTCTTAAGAACCCGATTAATGGTGATGTGCTTCCTGGAAATATTCTGTAATCTCCTATTCTTCTAAAAAAGACCTCTAGTTTTTCGTTTTAATCGTTCAATCTTTGATGAGAAGTGAGTTTGCCTCAGTTTCATAAGTTCATTTTTTGTTTTGATATGTCGTTCCAGTATGGCATATTCATGTAACTTCTCTTTTAACCTGTGATTCTTGTTTTCCAATCTGAAAACCATTGGTCGCAAAGATCTACTGGAAGAGATTTCAAAGTAAGATTTGAATGTATTACCACGACCTTGTTTTGTTTGAGGGCTAGAATCATGAGTGAAATCATCTGGTCTTTGAACAGGGGTGTCGACTGGACTAGATTCATGAGTGAACTCATCATATACTTGAACAGGGGTGTCGACTGGACTGGATTCATGAGTGAAATCATCATATACTTGAACACGGATATCTACTGGTATTTTAATTGGCTTGTCCTGCTCAATTTATTTGGGAACATTATCTTGCCGATTGACTTTACGGACTTTTATAATCAATTGAGAGAGATTCCATGTCATCTCGGAAGACTCCAGAGCCTCCTCATGATCATTCATACTTTTCAATCTTTTCTGTAATGGATAACTAGGCACGAAGTTATCCATATCTGAAAGTGTGCATTTACGTTTAGGATTTCTTCTAGGTTTGTCGATTAACTCCTCAAGTTGTTCCACATCAATAATATTTTTGGCATTCGGAGAAGAAAACGGAGTTTCAACATTTACATCTATAGGGACAGTGGTTTTCACGGCTAGTTTCCACACCATCAGAACCATGGACATCAAATGAATTTTCAGTGCCAGGATTATCATCACTAGCCTCAATTGTACAATCTGGTGTATACTCAGGGTCATCACAGATTTTGGCTAGGCTTTTAACAACCTTTTTCTTAGAAGTCAACTTCTTCTGTGGAGCAATGGACTCAATATTTTGATCTTTAGATTTGTCAGAGGCTAGGGTTCTTACAACAAACATATCCCAAGATTCATGTTTGTGGGATAACGCAAACTTAACCAAAATTTTGACAAGACCAAAATGAAATAGACTGCCTCTAAAATATTTTTCTTTGTGAACTTGTTCTACCATTTTCTTCAAACTCTTCAACAAAAAATAAGGGATGTTCACCAAATGGTTACCTTTGAAATGTAGTAGGAGTCGAGCATGACAGGGAAACACGATCGTGTATCGACCTTCACAAGTGAGGTAGCGTTGAAGTATGGATAGAAATTGAGCCCATTTCGGTTCCAACCATGACCTTGATGTGCCTTCTGACCATTGTAATTTCTGATACTGGGGTTGCAGGAGCTGCGTGTAGAGATTTTTGTCGACTGGTTGTCCCTTCGTCCATTTCTGACCAGTAATGGGTAACTGAATTGCTTCAGAAATGAACTTCTCTGTGGCTTCGAATTCCAGCTCACCCACTTTAGCTAGTCCACCATGAAAGTGTAGAGTGAATTGAAGTGTAATTCTATCATCATACCCGTCAAATTTCTTGAATAACGGCTCCCATCTAGATTTCTGAAAAATGTGTTTGGTGGCTTCATACTCAGGAAGAGACTCCAAATCACCATAAGTCTTCGGTTCATGATGATTCACCACCATGATGATACTCAGTATAACAGGAAAGGTTCAAAGATGAGAAAAGGAATTAAACGAGGGTAACAGAGGAATAGATTATGATGTATGAAATAGGTCATGAAAGGAATTATGGAAGGACGTTTTAAGTGTCATGAGGATCAGTACCATGTGAAGGAATGATGATGGTTGTACACATTTTCAAAATATCATTTCATATGAGTCACGTCAAATTCAACCATTATACTGCAGTTCATTCTTCATGATACGAAATGTCAAGAAGAGTTGAACTCAGCCTTTTAAGTACAGAGTATAGGAATGATGAAATGTCATGGAGTATCGAGGAAGTCATAGTTCAAGTTATTAATATGTAATTTAATAAATTAAACTAACATGAAACTATGCTTACCTGAGCTCGAATACTTACTCCCTATTATGCTGTATTTTCTTACTGTAGATATTTTGAAACCAATTTTGAATCTAGTGAGTGTTAGAGTTGTAACTAGATTATGTACTGTTGATAACCACTATGACTGATTAATTCTGTCTGGTACTGGATGGTGCTGATTAAATAAACCGAGATCTGCATAGAAACTTGAACCAATAATAAGTTGCTGAGAAAAAGAATTTATTGTTTATGAAACAAATTATCTAATGGATATCCCTGAACCTGTCTCCTATTTATTCCTGGAAGGAATCAATCAAAATTATGTATTCTACAACAATTTCAAATCTTTAACCCAAGGTACAATTCTTATTTGTGTGAATAAATGTTCTGGAGTTGAACACAAAAATAAATCATTGGATTATCGGCCATTAATGAATGTCGTTAACCAATGCGAGATGACCCACCATTGATGTCAATGGGCCTCAAGGTACCTATAGTACATCCTAACAAGTACGAATAAAGGTCTTGGTGTTGAGTCACCTGTAGGATCTATCAACCAAGAGACATTGATGTATTCCCATGGTTGTTAGCAAGGAAATCTGCCATTGAGGCATGCAGATCCCAGGGTACTAAATAGTCTCTAATCTCTACTCCAGATAAGGTGTTGATGTCGATGGAGTGAGACTTTTCGGAAGGTGGACCTTAATGTATCCCACATCATCCAACGTGAGTGCAAATATAAATTTTGCAGAAAATGATTTTGTGGGACAGTAATCACTCACTTATGGATTTTATGAGCCCAAGTTAGTATATGCTCATTGCTTTCTCATGTTTTGAGAGTCTGATAAAATGCTAAAAGAAAACTCTAGAGGGGTTTATTTCCCATCATAATCTATCAGGCCTGGTAAAGAATAATCCTATCCCTGGTAAACACCCCTTTCATACATTAATGAGCAATTCAAAGGGAGCAAACAAGCTCAAATTTATTAATTTCAAAACAAGACAGTATATATTGATAATAAAATTTCAAAAAATAAATAAAATGATCTTACCTTCTTACCTGTTGCGAAAAAGTGATGGAATTCAATTCTGTACTTACTTCAAAAATCTTGTAAAACTGAAAACAATATGTCAACATATCCAAAATGTTTTTATTTTATTTTATTTTATTTTTATTTTATTTTTGTTTTTGTTTTTGTTCATAAAATATTTATTATTTACAAAATTCTGAAATAACCAAAAAGATCAAGGATTAGCAGGAGGAGAAGACTCTTCTCCTACTATCTTTATTTCTGGTTGTTTAGAAATTTCCTGTAGAAAATCATCTCTAGACAAGGGTTTGTTATATACTTTTAATCGATGTCCATATACTACAAAGGAATTTTGAGAGTCATCTATGGTCTTGATTCTAACAGATCCATTATCAAAAACATTTTCCACTTCATAAGGTCTCGACCATCTTGTCATAAGTTTTCCTTTGAAATTTTTATATTTGGAATCAAGTAGCAATGCCCAATCCCCTGGTTGAAAATGCTTCTTCTTAATGTATTTATCATGCCATTTGCTACGTTGATTTTGTATGAGGATAGTTCTTTGAAGAGAATCTTGCCTGATTTCTCCCAATTCATTTAATTTCATAACTCTTTGATTCAGTGCCTCATCCAAACTCAAACCCAATTCTGCTGCTATGCGGAACGTATGAATCTGAAATTCTATGCGAAGGAGAATTTGCTTGCCATATACCAATTTATAAGGGATATGACCAGTGGTATCTCTCCACGTAGTCAAGTATGCCCATAAAGCCTCTATAAGTCTATCCGCCCAATCTTTGTGATGTAAAAGTATTGTTTTGGTCAGGATAGCTTCTAGAACTTTATTCGTGGATTCCACTTTCCCATTGGCTTGTGGATGGTATGGGGAAGACTTACAGTGTTTTATCCCATATTTATCTGTGAATTCCTTCATTAGATTAGAACTGAATTGAGCACCTTGATCAGTAACAATCTCTCATGGAACACCAAAGTGGGTAAAGATATCTTCATAAATAAATTCAATCATTGATTTCTCAGTTGCTTGATATAAGGATTTTTCCTCTACCCACTTGGTCACAAAATCTATACAAACTACGATGTACTTCTTCTTCCTCGACATTGGGGAAATTGGTCCTACAAAATCAAGTGCCCATTTATCAAATGGTTAATCACAACGTGCGGTTGTAAGGGCATCTCGTCTACTACAGTAGATCTTCCCATCCTCTGACAACTATCGTAGCTTCTTACATATTTTGTTGCATCTTTAAACAATGTCAGCCAATAATATCCTGATTGTAAGGCTTTATATGTCATTCTCTTATCAGAGAAGTGTCCTCCACATGGCCTGTCATGACAGGCCGGAAGGATATTGGGAATCTCATCTTCCCGAACACATATCCTAGTGATCATATAAGGACTTGTATAAAAAATATCACTTCCTACCCAAGAGTAATAAGAACTTTGCTGGATAATTCTTTTCTTTTGTGGTGATGACAAATGAGCTGGCAGTCTCCCTGTAGCTAAGTAATTTGCCGTATCTGCAAACCAAGGGGTCTTAATAGCTACTGCAAATAGATGTTCATCAAGGAAATTATCATTCACTGGAATGTCAATATTGTCTTGAGGGATACGAGAGAGAAAATCCTCAACTACATTTTCTTTTCTTGGCCGATCAACTATAGTGATGTTAAATTCTTGAAGTAGCAAAATCCATCGTGTGATTCTTCTGGTAGTAATTGGTTTGTTCATAAAAAATCTAATAGTGGAATGGTCGGTATGTACAAAAACCTCATACCCAGTGATGTAATGACAAAATTTGTTAATGGCATGAACTACAGCTAAAAATTCCTTCTCTGTTACAGTGTAGTTCAATTCAGGAGGAGTAAGGTTTTTGTTGGTAAAGTAAATTGCATAGTTTTGCTAGTTTTCTTTTTTTCCAAGTAATCCTCCTAAAGCAGTGTCTGAGGCATCAGTTGAAATATGGAAAAGAAGATACCAATTTGGTCCTCTTAGAATAGGTGCCATGAACAATTTTGCTTTCAAATTTTCAAAAGCATTTTGACAATTGTTATCCCATCAAAATTCTGCATCCTTTGCTAACAATTTAAACATGGGGCTGGCTATCTTTGTAAAGTTTTCAATAAATCGATGATAATATCCAGCATGTCCCAAAACACTTCGCACATCTTTTTGGGTTTTCGGAGAGGAAAGATTAAATATTACTTCAATTTTAGCTGGATCAACTTTAATTCCTTCTGTAGACAAATGATGACCCAACACTATTCCCTCAGTTAATAGCATTTTACATTTTTCGTGACTAAGGGATAAATTTGATTCATGACAGCGAATCAAGAATTTCTCAAGATTACTTATGGCTTCTTCAAAGGTATTACCATAAACAGTAAAGTCGTCCAAGTACACTTCCACACAATCATGAATTAAGTCAGCAAAAATCCCAAGGACTGCTCTCTGAAATGTAGCAGAAGCATTGCATAGTCCAAAAGGTATCACTTTATAAGCATAAGTTCCCCTAGGACACGTGAATGTTGTTTTTCCCTGGTCTTCAGGAGAAATTTGAATCTGATTGTATCCACTATATCCATCGAGAAAGGAAAAGTATCTTTTTCCAGCCAAGGTATCCAAAACCTGATCTATAAAAGGCAAGGGAAAGTAGTCCTTTAGGGTTGCCTTATTCAACTACCTAAAGTCTACACACATTCTCCATTTCCCTATCATTTTCTTAGGTACCACAACAAGGGGTGAAACCACTTGCTGTTAGAAATTGGATAAATTAATCCTACGTTTAATAATTTCTATAACTCTTCTTTCACAAAATCTTTTAGGATTGGATTCATACTCCTTTGTGGTTGTCTTATTGGTGTTATCTCTAGTTGGATATATATGTTGTGAATATAGGTGTCAGGATGCACTCCTCTCATATAAATGTACTCCCATGCAAATGCCCCTGACTATTCTTTCAAAAGATTTGTTAACTACTCTTGTTGGTTGAGACTTAATTCAGAATTGATGTATAGACATTTGCCTGAGCTAAGTTCTACTGGAATGGTATATGACCGCAGATGCTCATCAATGGTGAAAACCATAGATGGTGAAAACGAGAAAAATGATTCACTTTGTTCTTGAAATTCCTCTCTGAAAATTTGATCGTACTGAAAATATGTTTGTGGAAATTCGACATTTTCTGTCACAAAAATAAATTGGCTTAAAATATCATCCTCTATTGGTTCTTGTAATGCATGAAATTCATCAACAGAGAATAAAGTCTCTTCCTCATCATTCTCGTAATATGGACACTTTATCCACCACAATTCTTCTGTAACCGGTTAAGCAGGTGGAAAAAGAGTAAGCTTCTGTGAAGAAATGCCATTTGAAATGAACATATCCCCACCACGACATCCTATGAAAGCATTGGCCGTAGCTAACCAAGGTCTCCCTAAAATGATTGGATGACCTTTCGTAGGATCCTTTGAATGAATAATCATGAAGTTGATAGGATATTACCATGAATCTAATGTAACAAGAATGTCATCGAGGACCCCAACAAGTTTTATAGTTGTTCTTTCAGCAAGTTCAAGAACTGTAGGGGTAGGGTGAAGGAATTGACTTAGTTGTAACAGTTCAACTGTATTGATGGTCATTATATTAATGGTTGCACCCAAGTTGACTAAACTATTACCAATAGAAACATTGTTGATAGTAACTGATACTATTGGGTTCCCAGGGTTGGCATACTTCACAATCTTATTAGCTTCAGAAATACAATTCGATGATTGGCCTACTAGGTG
Source organism: Picea mariana (assembly GCA_032191745.1). Classification (NCBI taxonomy): domain Eukaryota; kingdom Viridiplantae; phylum Streptophyta; class Pinopsida; order Pinales; family Pinaceae; genus Picea; species Picea mariana. The sequence continues at coordinate 8,602 of JASDQU010504924.1, read as the reverse complement.
TATCGTGGGTGGATCTTTCTATTTCTGACCTGGTTTCATAATGCAAATTTCTTTAATGGTTTTGGCATAGATTGGAACATATCTGATTTCTTATAACAATGGAATCTTAACACAGTCATTTTTTAGTTCATTCATGATGTAAAACTCAGATTGAGAAATTGGTTTTTCAATGAGCAACCTCTCAGGAAAAGGAGGTGTTCGGGGAACCTGAGTTTGTATGTTATGTTGTGATTCAGATACTTTATTCTTTGGAATTATGACATCTTTAAAATATACCCCATTTGATAAATCATCTACAGGTTCTTCTTCATGTTTTTGGATAATTACCTTTGGTGTTGTTCTTGTTACAGGCTGAGTTTTATTTAAAGTTTTCCCAGATCTCAACTGTATATCTTGTATGGAAATGGGGTTTATGGTGTAAGCTGGGAAGTTTTGAAAATCAACAATATGGAGTGGTAGAGGTGGTATGTTATTAGGATTTGGAATGGGTTGAGTAGGTAATATGGTGGGACGAGGTGGATTCTGAGGCTGCTGAGGAGTTTGTTGAATCGGTGGTAAAGGAGGTGGAGTAAATCCCGGCAATAGCTGATGCATTTTTGGAGGGTATTGAGTACATGGATTTTGGGGAATTGGTACCACATGTTGTTGTTTGTTATTTCCATAATTATGTTCTCTCCATCCCTGATACCAAGGTTGAGCAAGGACATTTTGCGGAGGCCAATTTGGCCAGTTCCATGGATGTTGTTGTTGTTGAGAGAATGGTGGATAATAGTCGGAAGGTTGTGGGGATGGTTCTTGATACATATTTGAGTTCCTAGGTTGCCAAGGCCTCTTAGGTGCATATGGAGTCCCTGGAGATTCCCCTCCCTTGAATATAGCTTGCAATCCTGGTAAGGATGGAAAATCTTTTGTTTTATGATTTTCAGTACAAATTGCACATACAGAAACATTGTCCAAAGGACACTCTCGTAAAGGATGCCTTTTTCTGCATTTTGGGCAGAATATGCTTAATATAGCGTTTTCCTCTTCCTACTTTTTCTCAATCTTTAGAGTGTATAATTGAGAGCCAATCGTTCCTAAAATGTCTGTTTTAAAATTTTCCAAAAGGTTTCCTAGTTCAATTCTAGTAACTCCACTAGATGTGGGTAATTTGATGTTTTTTTTGACAGGTTCTCTCACACTTTTTGTCGTTTTCCCCCTACTTCTCGAGTAAGTTCTACATAGTTCACTGAGTGCTTCAAAGTCTTTTTGATAAATGTCTCCTAAAGCCATTAAGTTGAGAGTGTCAATGTATTCATATGAAACCCCTTTTAAGAAAAGAGTCTTGATTGCTTCATCTTGGAGATCATTATATTTGGATTTTTGAAGAGTATATGTAAATCTTTCTAAGAAATCTTCAAGGCTCTCTTCATCTTGTTGTTTCGTTTTAAAAATATCATTTTGAGAATCCTTGGGTCTACAATAGTCTTGGTACTTCTTTAAAAAATTTGTCTTCATATCTTCCCAAGATCTAATGTTGTACTCTCCTAAACTCATGAACCAATGTAATGCAGAATCTTTTAGGGTAGCAGGAAACAATTTTAGCTTATGTGCATCCTGGAGATAATTATAACTCCTGCACAGGATATCAAACTTAGAAAGAAAGACAGCTGGGTCTTCACTACTTTTCCCATAAAAGGTTGGTAGTGCCGAAGGTGGGATATTTTTCATATTGACATTTTGGAGCAAATCCAAAATTGGAAACCCAAAGGTGGTTTCTGGTCTTAGTTCAGTCTCTACTTGTTCTTCTTCTTCATTTTCAACATGAATTTCTCCTCTCTCTCTTCTATCCAATTCTCTCCCTCTTTCTGCCATGTTAAAAGGATTACCAAAAATTGTATATGCAATCTGATCTTTCTTTGGTGAGGGTGTGAAATCCCACCTATATGGATTCTTTTTGATAGAATTACTATCTCCTATTGGTTCTTTTGAGGATCCTATTACCTTTGATTCAACAGTTGTAGTTGTTATTTGTGAAACTATAGTGTCAGGGTTCCTGAAAATAGCTTGCACTTCTTCTGGATTAACTGTGTCAACCGAGTTTGGATCACCAGGAATTTGAATTTTTTGGTATGTGGTGTTTCCTAGTTCTATGTTTTGCTCTATGGTTTCCTCAGCCAGAGTTCCAGTCTATGTTTCTATTTCTTTTTGGGTGGAGGTTTCTTCTTTTTTTTTGTTTTGAGTTTCCCCTAAATCTACCTCTATGATCTCTATTTCTCATGAAAACATACTAGATAAAAGACAAACTAAGATTGGGTTTCAGAGGAACCTGTGATAACAGATGTGTCGTTTCTCACCCTTCATCTCACAGCTCCTCTTTTTTCAACCTGCTAAACATACCACACCAAACCAAATATATTTAAGAAAATAACCTAATCAATTATCTAACTTACCTTCTAAACAGCTCCCCGGCAACGACGCCAAAAATGTCAGACTGTTGTATTAAAGATTTTAATTACCTAAAAACACTAAATTGTCAAACCAGGGTAAGTGAACTTAGAGCTACTATACTATATGTGCTAGTAAGATTCTAACTTCTACCTAAAGGTTATTCTGAGAAGAAAACATAAACTTACTCTTATAAACCGAATCCTAATGATTATCTTAAAACTAATCATATCTTGTCTAATTAATCAAATGGAAACAATTCTGAGTTAATCAAATGTATTTCTGTTCCTAATCTAAAGAAATCACCCAAGGATATCTACCATTAACTTAAACATCTAGTCATCAAAATATCTATCTGAACCATAAAAGAGAGAACATTTTAAAAACCTCTTATTTAATGTAAATATCAAGAAGTTCTAAATCTAACAAAGGTGAAACTAATAAATGTCTTATTTTACCCTACAAGTACTGGACGATTCCTTTAACCAGACCACAAGCTAGCTACCCTAACAAAATAGAGTAAGTCTAAACTCAAATTATCTTCAAATCATGATCAAACTAGAAACTGGAAAACAAAGCAAATCTAGACTAATCTAAGAGAAAGATTAATCGACACTTGGTTCATTCCTCAAATTCTACAATGGAAAATAAATCATTCCAACATTCAATGATCTACGAATGAACTAAACGAAAAATGACTAAGCCAGAATTTAGCAAAGTAACTTCAAGTTAAAAACTAACTCACATGCAGATTCTAGAACTAGAAACAAACTAACTATACTGTGGAAAAGAGAAAGCAAATTGAACCTGTTGGTGGGCCCAAGAAAGAGGTGCAATTGCCCGAAAATGAAACCAGAGCTACTCAAATTATTCCATGCATAACTGTTTCATACCTCTAATTCGTAAATAAACTCAGATCATTTAATAAAAAATGATATAATGCATAGCAATTGTATTATCAGAAATTGCATAACATAATATATCATAACCCATGTTTCTTGAGAGCGATTTGAGTTTATATAGATCCTCCCAAAAATAGTCTTGAACATTGGTGCATTTAACTAAACGAATCTTAGATCCGAAAATGAATCATAGTTAGTTAAAACTAATTTCACAGCTTCATGACACACAGTGTCAAGAAGCGTGAATCATAAAGCATCATAACAAATAGTTCTATAATTTCGCTCTGAGTCATCTCATTGAGCTATGACTCCATCAATCATATGAATCGGATTGTCATTCCAATCTGGTAATGTCGTGCAAGTCTTTGCATCTCCACTAAGTGCAATCCGGTACCTCATACTAATAAATTTGTTTCAAGGAAACAAGTACCTAACTCATGTCACGTTAGTGTTGTAGGAAAATCTACCTGCGGACAAGTAGATCGACCTCTAGAGCTTGACCTTAACCCTAGATAGAAAAATGATTATCATGGACACTGACTTCCTTTCAAATCTATCTAAGACTAATGCATGAGGAGGAAGGTTAACAGAGGTACCTTTTAATCGACGTTTTTCCCTGCACGCTCCGAGTTGCGCTCCAATCCTTTTTCTCCTTGCTGAGGTCTGTGGACAAAACAAGATATGACCACTTCCTAGTCTATTGACATTAGCTTGAAAACAGATCCATCAATAAATGATAAGTTCATGTGATATCATACAAAAACTAGAAAGAAACAGGCCAAGCATGTCATATTAATGAGAATAACGACAGCAATACTTACAATCGTAGATGCGAATGCGACAGCTTCGTCAAGTCCTCTTCGTCTAACCCTTGCCTGAAAGATCCACAACCTGGATAACAGCAACTTCACTGATCACTCTCCTTTGGTTGACTGTAAGTTTCCTCCAAGATCATAAGTTTCACATATTCAATCCTTCCTCCTTTCCACCATCATAGAGCCTGTTTATATAGGTTGGGAGGAGCCTAACCTCTTGAGTTATGTTTAGAACCAGTTGGGAACCTTCTCCATAGATCAGGGATCTGTTGATGAGAACAAGAATTCGGGCACAACAACCTCCTAATCTCGAATGTTCTTTCCCTTATTCTTCTCAACGGGCTAACAATTGACCCAGATTAGGGAGTGCTCCTTCAGAAGGGGTCTCAGAGCATTGTAGCACTTCTGGTGTGCCTTGGGAAAGCGCCAGCGCTCTTAAGATGAGTAGCCCTCCTCCAGAAGGGCTTAAGGGGCGTTATAACGCTCCTTGAATCGTAGCAGAGAGGCGCCAGTGCTTCTGTAGCTGTATTAGGGGAGTGTTCCCTCTCCAAACCTCAGTTTCAGGGCTCCTTTCAGGTGTCAAGATTCTTTTGATCCTAGTAAACCAGTTCTCTTCCTTCAAATGAGTCATATGAGATGTCATAAGTGCTTCCTTAGTGTCGTCATCACGGCATCATGTCTGAACATTGTTTGCGACACTTGCGAAAGCTGAAGGGAAGATGCGACACTTACGACAGTTGACAGGGACAATGCGACACTTATCCATCTGAGCAATTTCGATGTATAACAAAATGCCCCCCAAAGTATGAAGTCAGAAGATGCGAACTGATGACTGAAATGCTTTGTAGATGTTCAAGCAAGGGTATAGACTTGGAGAACCTGACGGAAGCTGCACACAAACATCCAACAAATATCATGACATATTTCAAAACCCAAGGCAGGCATACCTATGCTTGGATGATCAAGATTTGAGATATGGCCGCCATATTATACACTGCGGATCCATAATTGTATTGATAAAAGTGTATAGCCACCGAAGATACACTGTGGATCTATACTGTGATAACTCAGACTGATCGTAGCCACGAAGAATACACAGTGGAGCTACGAGATGACAATACATAGCCATGACCAATACAAAGTGGATCTATGTGACAATGTATGTGTTTCTAATCCAGAACTCCTTCACAACCTGGGTGAAACATATATCGAAGTGAATTACTCAACCCAGGGTCTTCATACCAATCCCAATATGGCACGAATCTAACCATGTGAATAGACGTTTTGGCGTCGAACATGGCAGAAACCACTTGATTACCGGTCGATGAGGTAAACCGTTAACAAGTGCGAGGGAGATCACCATTAATGTCAATGATTCCCAAGGTACCTTAGTACATTCCACCGAATGCGAATAGATGAGATGAAGTTGAACATTCGTGGAATCATTCGATCAGAGGTCAATGATGCAAACCCACTGTCAAATGTGAGGAGGCCTGCCATTGAGGCATGCAGGTCCCAAAGTACTAAACGGTTTCTAAGCTTCAATCCCAGATAATGTGTTGAAGTCGATGGGAATAGACTCGTCGAGGGAGGGCATTGATGTATCCCCCATCAGCGACACGAAATGGACATAGAGGTGTAATTGGTAGGTCAAAAGAACATGGACTGACACGGTGTGAGACAAGATATTTGGGATGGTTGACTCTTGAGGCGGATACTTCCCTTGAACACTAAGGCACAACAGCAAAACATGACATAGACCAAAACTATGCAGTGGGTATTGTGACTTACGTTGGGTGACCCAAAGGAGTGAAAGGAAACTCAGAGGATTGGCTCAGTGCAGAGGTTCAGCGGGTTATGATATGTTCAAAGTGACAAAGTGTCGTGTTCAAGGGCAACTCTAAGAAGTGTTGAATGATGTTCTTAAGAGACTGCTTGGCTTGATCCTTTCAATTTTTCCCCCATCCAGATAGATGAGTACCTCTTTTTGATTTAATGAGCTCAAGGAGGATAACACATGCTCGATATAACTCACCTTCGGTAAGTTCCTCTTCCTTTGTTTAACGAACCGGAAGAAGTAAGGGTTTGTTCCCATATGGGTCTTTCGATGTGTGCTTTAACGAGTCCAAAGACAGAAAACTCGAAGGTTTTTCAGGATTATAGAGTTTGGAAAAACACCTAAAAGGGAACTCTCTCAGTGCCTTTTTCGTATAGTAGTCCAACGAGACCAAAAAAGGGTTAAACTATTGCTCAAAGGATGCTCTTTCTGACCTTTTAACGAGTGTGAAAGAAAGCAAGATCACTCGACAATCTTTTCATATTTAGAGAGTCTGAAAAGAGTTTAAAGTAGACTCCAGGGGGGCTCCTTTTTCATGTGATGTATCCGTACGGGTCCGAAAAAGTGATAAAAGTTTACCCGGTTACGTTCTCATATTGTTGAGCTCGAGAACGAACTAATACTATGCTCGTAAATTCGACAAGGTGAATAATTCATTAGAACTTCCAAGATTCCTGCAATACCAGAAGCTACAAACCCGATATTAGTGAAATCATTTGCACCGTTAGAGAGACCCAAAAAGACCATAGCTTATAAAAAATGAAATTTTATAAATGTCAATTGATCCAAAAAACTCATTTACCATTTCATTCGCAAGGATTTTGTGGAGTGTTGGAGAGTCTCAATTGGAGCAAAACTTGTTCTTCTCGCTGCCGGAGCTACGGTTGATCGTTTTGCACACCGTTCGAACCAGGTAGATGTTCGTTCTGTTCTCTTTCAATTGCATGGTTTTAAGTTGATTTTCATAGCATTATTAATTCAAAACACAAAGCCCTAGGTCGTTCATTTTGAACCAAATCGGCCTCCTTTTAAAAGTTAATAAAATGGGGGGAATTGTTCATGAAAACGTATTGGAAAATGGTGGTTAAGATGCCTACACCTTAACTATTGATTAGATCGACCATTTTGACCAAAGAATTTTGCAAAAGCTCCCCTCATAGGCCCACACATCCCCTCACAACGTTTTTCATTTTTATCATGTTTTAATCATTGTTTAGTGAATGTTTAAGGGTGTGGTGGTTAAAAATGATGATTGGTTACTTTTAGATGTGATGGACATTCGTTTTCATGTTTTAAAATGCTTTTCGAAAATCGTCGAAATCACAAAAACGTGGGGAATGATGAAAATTTTGAATTTTTGTTTTGTAGATATATTCGGCAATCATGATCGAGTGGAAAGAGCGGGAACATGAGATGGATGATGTAGCCGCTCTGCAGAGTCCCCGTACGCGGGCTGCTTTGAGGGCATGTGGTTTGCTCAAATTTTTCAAACTGCAAAAAATGAAAAGCGAGGTTCTATTGCTTGAGCATATCATCGGTCTTTGGGATGTTACGGAATAGGGATTTCGTATTGGTACACAGCTCCTGACCATAAAGTTGGAGCATGTGTACTTTCTGACTAGCCTCTCGAAGAGAGGGGTCCCCATAGATTTTACAAGGTAGAGGGCATTACCTGAACAGGTGGACGTGTATCTGGCACATCACTATGCTCCGGGAGAAAGATTGGTAGGGGGCAGGATCCCTATCAAGGATATCTGAGATCTGTCTCTTCGATCCATATTGTTTGCTATCACTAGTGCGACTGGTAGCACTAGTGCTCATTTGGCTTCAAGGTCACAGGTGGCCTATGCTGTACAGTGCTTAGAGCCAACACTGTTCAATTAGAGTGCTGCGTTCCTTCGGAATGTGAAGGAAAAAATTTCTCGGTGCAGGAACGGCCAAAAACAGTTTGGCTATGGCTCATTCTTAGTATCGTTTTTCTTGGAGCGCATCCCTCAGATGTAGCCTCAGATCGTGCTGGCAGTACGACCAGTGGATGAGCCTCGGATGGAGAGGTGGACTAGCCTATCTCCGAGGTTAGTTTCGGAGTCAGAGTTCTGTTTTACTGGTGACTTCTTCGGCTGGTTGAGGCGACAGTACCTCTGGATTGAGGACTTCCCGTATGCTGATGTGGACTTCCGCGGGAGTATGGATTTGATTTTGCCCGAGGAGTAAGATTGGGACGATTCAGGTAAGAGACTAAGCCGTACCTTGTCTAACTTGTTTTTAAGTTTTTGATATATATGTATTTTTTTGGGGTATGTAAGAGAGTGTTTTAATAGATGTTTTGTCTTCAATGTGTAGACAAGGGAGCAGTGCGCCCAGCGGACATACCAGTGCCAAGACGTCGTGGTGGTGCCCCAGTCGTAGCAGACCCAGCAGTACCGGTAGTGGGCCTTTGGGAGGTTGAGAGGAACCTCCAGGGCCTTACGATGGGTATCCCTCCTCTGTGGAGAGGGGACGTGCCTTTGCATCTGCAGCGACACACTGTAGGGGTGCCAGAGAATATCAATTCTCTGTTGAGGCACGTAGCACGTGCAGTAGTGTGCTACTCACAGCACAACGTGGTGCGGGGAGATTAG
>JASDQU010504923.1:12253-22916 GCA_032191745.1 Picea mariana | reverse complement strand
AGGAGATAATCAATAAATTGACAGAGGTCAAGGATACATGGGAACAATTGCAACTTACTATAGCACAACAAAAATAGCAGGCGCAACAACAACAAAATTCTCAGAAAAGAAACGTTCCAAAACAATATACAGTACAAATCATAGCCATGGGGAGTGAACATTTCCATATCACCCAAGGAATGGTGCAGGTCAATGAGGATACAATGCATAAGACACTAAAGGACATAGATCATTTGTACTTGGCACTGCCCAAAGTTCTAACTAAGGCGTTGTACAAAATTCATATAAGTGTCATGCAGGAAATTCAATCAAGGGCCTATGCAGATGCTACAAGTTTACATATGGCCAACGCAGTAAGAAAGACACTGGAGATGACACTTAACTAGGTGCAATTCGAGAGGGAATAGGAAAAGCAACACATTGAAATAATAGAGAAGCAGGTGGAAGAAGTATTTGGAACCATTCCTGACAGCGTGCAAGGACAGAACATACCAACAGAGGAAAAAATTGAGAAAATAGTGCAGGCTATGGAGGCTTCAGGAGCCACATTACAGAGTTGACAGAACTCCTAGTACCCAACACTCCACCAGAAGTAAGAGCACAAAGGGAGCATGAGGTTACATGAAATACAAAAAGCACTGTGTTGATCATCCAGGAAATCACAGAGTTGTATAATAAGAGTGCATAGTTATGGACAAATCTTCAAGAGGATGTGAAACTGCAAGAATTAGACAAAAAATAAGAAGCTATAAATATTATGATTCAAGAGCTGAAGCAAAAGAAGAAAGTGATGAAAATACTAGACAAGTTGAAAAGTGCACAAGAAATGAATAATTTGTAGGTAGAGCTAAAGATTATACAAGAAGATAAACAGTCAAGGCAGGATCAATTAGAACCACTATAAGAAGGCGCAGAACAAATGCTTACAAAAATTGACTCGACAAAGGGTCAAATTGAACAAGTTGTCTTACAGAGTGGGGAACTATTGAAGCAACACATTACTACGTAGACTATGGAGATTGTCGCAGAAAAGAGAAAGTAAGTAAAATCTCAAGTTGAACAAATTTCAGGCAGGTTCCAGGAGCTAGAGAAGTCGGTACATGAGGAACACACTACCTGAGTGGCTAAGTACGATCCACAGGTGAGTGTTGGGGGGTTGTTGGCGCATAATTTTTTTGGGAAAAGTGTTGTTATTAATGAAGTCAGTTAGGAAATGGACTAGAAAAGGAGCGCACACCCAAAAACAAGGAAAATAAGTGCCAAGAAAGTAGGAAAGTCAAAGTAAGGATGAAAGATGCATATCGATGAGGAAAACAGTTGGATTTTGGACCAGTCGCGCTTAGGAAGTTAGAAAGTGAAAAAATCTAATCCACTTAGGGTTTGTGGGTTAGGGTTTTGGTCATTGTGGTAATGGGTAATTAACCCCTTGTTGTAATATAAATATGTGTTGTAAGATAGAGGAGAGGACTGTTGAGATGTATGCGATCTAGTATCAGTAATGAGATATCGATAGAGATATGAGCATAGAGATAGAGATATGCATTGTAATTGAGGTTAAGGTCGCAAAATGTGGAGCTTAGTGCGATCTTTTCAGCCTCAAATGCAATGCGCAAAACGCTATAAACTTGATGGAGAATAATAGAAGAGCGAAGAAAGCCAGATCTTTGTGGACGTAGCCCAGGGGGGTGAACCATGGTAAACTTTGTGTCTTTGTGTGGAATGTTTGTTTTATTTCTTTCAATTTTTTAGTTATGCTAAATGAATCAATCTGTTAGAAGTAAAATGCAGTGCATAGTAAGGTGATAGCATAATTACTATAGAATGAATCTTGATCAAAGTAACTGATTACAGAGTGGTAGATATAAATACAATGTTGTATTATAATAATAGATTTGATGTATGTTGAGGTAGAAAGAATGTCTATCATCCCCACAGTAGCCCCCCTTCCAATATTGTAGACATCTAGGTCCTACAGTCACCCATAATCCATCTCAGGTGAGACTGCATTGATGTGAGTGGGAAATCCCTTTTCGGACTTAGCATTTAAGGGATCTAATCATGCATGCAGAAAATGACCATTTAAAGGCCTCTACTTTTTCCTATTCTCCCAACAAAAAACCCCACACTCATGCAATACAAAGGTGCAAACAAGATTAGGTAACTCTACCTTGAATCCTTCATTTGATGTCGATCCCTTCACTTTCACTCGCTCCTTGATTGCAAGCCTCCTCCCAAAGCTGACCTGCATTCACACATGGACAAACAAAGAGCTGCAAGCATGCATTTCATATACTAATTGCTGGGTTAGATGTGACAATATCATAAAATAAATACACAATTTGAACACATGATATGGTGGGACGAAAAAAGTATTCCTTTTCGTATTAATATTCGCAAGAGTAAACTTACAATATGTGGCCAACACTGCTCCTTGAACTTGGTCCTGGCCTCCTCTTCACAATGCACCAACTACTCAACCTCTCAATACAATTACAGGAAATTGGAGCAAAGGGGGGATAAATTTGGGCAGCGTTTCGATACTCTTCTTCCTCTTTTAAATGGGACCCCTACCCCTTCTTTTATAAGTAGTTATCCAGTTTAATGATGGGCCATAGGCAGTTAAACGATTTTAGCAATTTCCCAAAACTCTGTTTCTCGTCTGCAACTTTCCATTTTTCATGCTTTTGTCAGTATACGTGGGCTATAGAAGGCATGCAGGCGTATGGATGTGTACATATGCAGGCTGTAGAAGGCCAGGGAATGTGTGGCTCAAAAAAGAGGGATTTTTAGAAGAGCTTGGCTCAAGAAATTGGAAAATAGTAGGGCCTGAGGCCAGGTATGCAGGCTGGGTGAAAATTAGTCTTATAACAGATGCCCCCTAAAGTGTGAGGTCAGAAGAGCATATGATGGCTGAAATACTTTACCAATATTGGTCAATTTTCCAAGTGAGTGAGCCTAGGGACCAGTATGCGAGAGCTTCCATCTGCAAAATAACAATTTGTCTCACCGAGGCAGGCATACCTATGCTCAGGATAAAAAATAAAATCATGGTTGCCAATCAAATACACTGCAGATCCATGTCATATAACTATATAAAGTGTAGCCGCGAGCAACACACAACGGATCTACATCTCAAAATCTAAAGATATATATGTATAGTATCCATATTCAAGAAGCTAAGTGTCGTCTGATGGCTGGAGATGACGCTTTCAGAGCTCGAGCAACAACTTCAAGATCTTCAAAAATCGGGTAAGAGTGTAATATGAGTGTATGACTTCGCTACCCAGAGGTCTTCGACATCTCATTGTGAATAAACAAGAGGATCCCGATGATCAGACATAAAACTTCATTGATTTTGAACAAGGATTTTGATTGGTATTTTAGGATGGCCAGAAATGAGGGCAAGAGACAAACTGCAGAAAGGCTGACACAAGGTTGGTAAAAAATTCCCTTGGATAGTAGCACGGCAAATGATGAGACTCAGGTAGCATAATATTGACATAAGTTGACGATGCAAGAGGCAACGCCAACTCTCCATATGTTTGGAAGAATAACCAAATGGAGGAGGACACAGCTCTATGAGAACAACTTCCTAAGGTCATACTATATCCCAGATCTTTGACGAACAAACGGAAAGATGTGCTTTGTCCAGGGGTGACTCATTGTGCTGTCAACAAAAAGAAAATACTTTTCCCTTCCTCTTTTTGGGGTATATTTGATTTTTTTTTTGTCTTTTTTCAATATTTTTGAAAAGCTTTGAAAAAAGAATAAAAGAATTTTACGTTACAAAGGAGGAACGAGTGTCGCAATCATACTAGTTCCAGGTGCAAGGAACACACCGATGCTCAGAGAAAAGGGACATATGCAGAAAAGGGACACTCGAAAAAAACCTCCATGGGCCAAAGGTGTCAAGATGTAGAGGCAAAGTGCTACAGGGCTTGCGTATAAGGCATGCTTCAGATGGTTCATTTGAGAGCAACATGGAGCCGGCATTAGGCCAAAGATGCAGGTATGCAAATGCGATTAATAAGACACACAATGGTAACGTCCTTCGATGTAATTTTAATGAGCCCAGAGAAGGTAAGCTCGGTCGGTTTTTCATTTTTAGAGAGTCTGAAAAAGCGTAAAAGAAGACTCCATTGGGGTACCTTTTTTGAAAATAGTCTAGTCAGTTCGAAAAAGGGGTAAACTAGCACCGAAAAGATGACTATTCAAACTTATTTTAATGAGTGTGATAAAGACAAGATCACTCGGTAATGTTTTCATTTTTAGGGAGTCTAAAAAGAGCTTAACTATGGACTCCGTAAAGGTTGTTCTTCTTGGCCATTTTAACGAGTGTGAAGAAACAAGGTCACTCGGCGATCTTTTCAATTTTAGGGAGTCTGAAAAGAGCTTAACTATGGACTCCGTGGGGGTTCTTTTTTCGTAAATTTAGTCTCTCAGGCCCGAAAAAGGGTTAAAATCATACCTGAGAATACTCTTCTAGGGAATTGAAGCTCCGAGAGTATACCTTTGTTCGTACAGTTGACCATCCAGACCGAAAAAGGGGTAAACTACCTCTGGACATACGTGACTTCAAATTTTAGTTTAACGAGCGTGAAAGACAACAAGATCGCTCAACAATCTTTTCATTTTTAGAGGGTTTGAAAAGGGCTTAAAAGAAGACCCGTTTTTTAAAATTTTGGGAGTCCCGAGGGTGAGGTTAAGAGTGATAAAGAATCATGCAGATGAGGCTCAAACTCGTAATCAGGACAAGACTAACAGGGACTCCCAAGCCTATAGTCATTACCAACAACATGGATGCCAAAAATGCAAGTAGGATCTAGCTAGGGCATCCATGAAGGGGAAGGCTCGACCACGACATTACGACACTTATAAAGCATCAAAGATGGTTCCATGTCGCAACTCAGTGGGTTTGATCCTATGGAAAAGAGATAAAGACAACGAGATACAAAAAGTGGAGGTGGAATCCTAACTTAAATGCTCAAGTTGAAAAAATGATATTTTTACCAAAGGACCTTCAAAAGTGATCCAAATCTCCAAAAAGGTTCTCGATACCCGAAGTGACCTCTATCATAACCTTTCCAAAGAAATTCTTGAACCATACTAAATGATTTTCAGTTTAGAAAAAATGACAAGGGGGTCCAAAAAATGACAAAAAGGGGCCAAAAAGTCTATAAATAGAAGCTGGCAGCTCATTATCACCATTGCTGATTTGGGAAATTGACTCTGGAGCCAAAAAGACCCCTTTTATAAAAGTGTTGATTCCGAGAGCTTCAATGGATGAAACGAACTTCCGATTGGACCAAGTAAGTACAAATTCACTCCTCTTGCATTTCAATTTTTATTTTATGCATTTTATTTCATTTTTTGGGGGGGCGTCGACCTTTAAAAAGGGTCGACCCTAGGCATACATGGGATGTCTTGGGATAGCACGCGTATGCACGTGTGCAGAATAATTACTACACACGTGCATACATGACTGTCACCACTGTAGCCCGCATATGCCCCCAATTTTGTGAAAAAATTAAAAAGCAATATCTAATTGCCCTCTTGAACTGGTACTTGTAGGATGTATGTTCACTGGAGGGAAAGAGAGCATGAAGACATTGAAATTTTGGTCGATGAGGACCCTAGTGTGACTGTTGCATTGAATCAATGCGGGCTATTGAAATTCTACCAATGTCCATTCATGCGGGCACAACCGAGGCTACTGAACGCCTTGATAGATTATTGGCACCCAGATGCAGAGGCCTTCATGCTTGAAGGTCAGTCGTTGAATCCGATGACAAAGGACATATACTTCTTGACTGGCCTCTCAAGGAGAGGGGAACCAATCAAATTTTGGACATTTCCTTCAAGGCCTCATAACATAATGGAGCTGATTGGGCTCCATTGTGAGGCAGGAACTGACAAAGTGGGCACACAGGTGCCGATCAACAAGATCTCTAACCTATCACTGAAAGTGATAGTACTGCTAATTGGGTGGATCACTGGATCCACTGCACTTCAACAAGCGTCCCTGGTGCACATGCATTGTGCAGTGCAGTGTTTGAATGCACACGTGTTTGATTGGAGAACGAAATTACTTGATTGCATGAAAAGGCAATTGACCGAGTGCCACATGCGGAGGCATATAAACTTTAGGTTTGGGACCATACTTTGTGCATTCTTATTCGAGAGGGTGCCCAATATTATCCCTCGAGAGATAGTAGAAGGGCACACAGCCACATTCCCAGCTGTATGTAGATGGGCAACAATATTGCCACGACAGGGTGGTGGAAGGACTGTTGAGGCCTTCGATGACAAGTTCTTTGACTAGTGGTCTCGCCAGATTCCAGCAATAGAAGACTATCCATATGATGGCATTGAATTTTCCATAGACCTGTATATGGTTGTTCCTCCCAGAGCTGTGTGAGGAGAGTTGGGTAAGTTTTTAATTTTCATAGTTTTTGATTTTTATTTTCTTTTATATATATCATTTTTTTTTTGCGTGTACCAAAGTATCTGACAATGATCTGTTTTTTATGTGAAGACATGGGACCAGTGCGTCCAACTGATTTTGCAAGGACTAGACGATGTCCTCATCCAGAGACAGGAGCAACCAGAGCCTCTAGACCGACTGGAGCAGCAGGGGGGCCTCAACCTGGGGAGGCCGAGAGAGTTTTAAGGTGGGTAGAGCAGAACCTTACCGCTCTTGCTTGTGCTGTGCATGTGGCAGAGATTGAGGATCTGCCACCCTCTATGCAGCCTCACATAGTTGGGGTGCCACAGACTTGGGTCCAACTTTTTCGGCATTTGGAAAACGCTGTTGTACACTACGGTCGGGCCAACAGGCCTTGCCCTTAGCTAGGTTGGATTGTTTATGTGCCGTGAGCACTTTTGTACATTTTTGAGGGCATAAGCCCCGTGACTCCCACTGTGTATATTTTTGAGGCGTTCGCGCCCACACTGTACTCTGATACATTTTTCAACACACACACACACACACACACACACACACATATATATGGATCTTTTTTTTGTCTTTTAATGCTTTATGGATTATGCTACAAATATATTTACATGTGTGTGTGTGTGTGTGTTTTATCTTTACACGTGTGAAAAATGCCAATCTAATATATGATTAGCTAGAGTATTAGTAATGTGATTTAGTCTTCTAGGAACATGAATGTAAGTAATGTAAACAAAACTTCGTTCTAAGAGACGTACCCTAAGGAACCGTCGGTGTAGGGTAGGGTCGTGAATGCGATAAACACCATTTAATTGAGACATAACTAGTTGAGCATCTAAGTAGACTCAGAGGCAAGAGATACCATGCGAAAAAGTGTCACGAAACAACTCTATGACTGTGCTGTATTCAAAAACATTATTTGTAGCATTACCTAAACAGATACCTCCTGAGGATAGCAACTAGCCTTGAGGTGTAAAAATCACCCAAGCTGCGGAAGCAAGCCTCCGAGTGTGTCGACTAGCACTGTTCGTAAACCCCATGAAAACCTCTGATTCACTTGACATCTGCCCCAGTGAAAAGAATGTCATAAAAAATGACACTTGCATAAACACAAAAGACAAAAATTAAGCAAAACAAATGTACAGAGACTATACATATGTTACAAAAAGTCACTAAAGGTGACCTACCTACGAGTAATACTTCTTGAGGTAGAGCCCATTTCTAGGCTCATCCAAAGCGTTTCCCTCAAAGTCAACCAGACGATAAGCCCATTTTTTAAGAACCTCTTTAACAATGAAAGGTCCGAACCACATGGGTTTGAACTTGCCTGCCCCTAGGGGATCCTTATCTAGGTCATAGACTAGGACAAGGTCACCTTCAGAAAAAATCTGAGGGTGAACAGACCGATCATACTGACACTTAACTTTTTTTTTGTGAGCCTCGTTGGCCAAGGCTGCGTCTCGACGCTACTCATCGAGCTGTTCGAGATATAATAATCTCTCTTCAAGCGGTAAAGTTTCTAGCAATAAATGTACTACCGATTTTAAAGAGGGGATCTGACATTCTATGGGTAAAACTACTTCCATCCCATGAATGAGTTGAAAAGGTGAGAAATTGGTTGCAGTCTTAACAAACGTTCGGTAGGCCCATAATGCAGAGTACAACATCAAATGCCAATTTGACTTGGTTGAATTGACCGTTCACTGTAAAATAGTCTTGAGGGATTTATTCACAACTTCCACCTGACCATTCACTTGTGGGTAGTAATGTGACGAGTGTTCTTGCCTCAACCCAAGCTTTGATGTTAACTCAGTCATCATTTTATTCTGGAAGTGACTGCCATGGTCAGTGACAATCTTTGGATGCCGAACCTTGCTATAATCTAGTTAAACAAAAAGAGAGATGTTGTCTCTCCATCATCCTTGAACGTTGGCATAGCTTCAACCCACTTTGTAAAGTAGTCTACTGATACGATGATATAATGGTGCCCCCTTGCTTAAGGGGGGGTTGCATGTTGTGTAATCAATCCCCCACTTGGTGAAAGGACCAACTATAATGACGAGAAACATAGGAGCAGGGTGTTCCCTCATCTTCAAAGAGAAGATTTGACATGGGTGGCACTTCTTGACCGATTGAACATAGTATTTGATTAATGCTGGCTAGAAGTAATTGACGCGTAAGATATTTTGGGTTGTTTCCAGACTAGACATATGACCACCACATGCTCTAGTGTGGCAATCATTAAGGATTATTTCTACTTCTTCATGAGTGAGACAACAACGAAGGACGAAATATATGCCTCGACGATACAATGTATCTTCGAGTATAAGATAGTTCTTGGCTTGATGGCATATATGGTGATGCTCACCATGAGAAGCAGAGGTGGGGAACTTCAAAGTCTAGAGATAGACAAGTATATCTCCATACCAGGGGTCCGAAGATGCGATCAAAAACATGTCTCCTTTAATAGGCGACTCTTCAGGCACTACATCACCTAACTCGACCATAAGTTCCAATATGAGTTCCGCAAAGACCATTGACTTTTTGTATTTTTCCGAAACAAAATCTAAGTCAAATTATTGGAGGACAACTATCCATATACTGATATTTCCGCCAATTACTCGTCGTGTCAACACGTATTGAAATGGATTCACAACAACAATGACAGTGGTCTTGCAAAACAAGATATAACGACGGAACCATTGGATAGCATGAACTGCTGCCAACACAAGTTTTTCAACATGGGAATAATTAAGTTCTGGTCCAACTAGGCCTTGGCTCAGATAATAGATCACGTACTCGGAAATCACATCATCTTCCTGAACCAAGACCATATCGATGGTCGACTCTGCTGCAACAAAGTACAATAATAAGTCTTTATTATAATTGGGTGGCCGAAGCAGAGGGGCAGACGTGAGGACACGTTTCAAAGCATCAAACGAGCATTGAGCAACTTCGTTCCAATGAAAAGGGACATCCTTCTTGAGTAAATGCATGAATCCCTTTGTGATCTTGGCATAGTTTGCAATGAAATGCCGTAAGAAGTTCGCTTTTTCCTACAAACTCTGAAGTTGAAGGATCATGTGTGGGGGAGGCAACTGAACTATTGCCTCAACCTTGAGAGGATCGACCATGATCCACGTTGTTGAAACTATGAAACCTAGCAGACGACCTGACGTAACGCAAAAACTGCACTTGTTTGGGTTCAACCGAATCTAGTAGTAGCGACATCGCTAAAAGATGAGTCTGAGCTGTGTAGGATGATCAACTCTCTTACGAGATCATGATGCTAAGTCATTAAGGTAAGACTCAACTATGTGTTTTAGATTGTGGAAAGCGAAAGACATGGCCCATTGAAAGGTAGCTCCAGCATTTTTCAGACCAAAAAGCATTTTCCGATAAGCGAATGTACCCCATGGACAAATGAAAGCAGTTTTGTGTTGGTCTTCGGTTTTGATCTGTATCTGATTGTAGCGTGAAAAACCATCCATGAAAGAAAAGGCCTCGCATCCTGCGCATTCATCGACTATCTGGTCAATAAATGGTGTGGGGAAATTATCCTTTGGACAAGCCTTATTCAAATCACGAAAGTCCGTACAAACCCGAATCGTACCCTGTTTCTTATCAACTGGAATGGGGTTTGACACCCATTGAGTCAAGTGAACGGGGTAGATAAAACCTGCCTTAAGCAGTTTCTCTACTTCAGCTTTGATAGCTGCTGCTTTCCTAGGGTTGATTGTATGAAGCTTCTGCCGGACCGACTTAGCATTAGGATAATTCATGATTTCATGTTCGACAATTCTTGGATCGATGCCTGGCATTTCCTCATAAAACCAAGAAAAAACATCACAAAATTCTTTAAATAAATCTATGTAGATTCAAATCTCTTCGGGGGAGAAATTAGCTCCAGCGAGGACATTCTTCGTGATGCCAGGGGTTCTGGAGATATCAATAGGTATCGTTTCAACGATGGATGCCATATTAACCTCAACATAAATAATATGTGTAGCCAAGGGATTGATAGGACAAGACCCATCTCCAGTCGTAGTCAAAGTGAATTCTCCTGCTTCAATTCTTCTTAACTCTGGGAGGAAGTAAGATCTGTGATGGAGATCATCCCAGGGTTTGTCCGGACTGGTCATTGCCTCTATGATTTCTTCGTCAGAGGGTAGGACTAAGTCTAAATAATCAGTATTGGAAAGGGAACCT
>JASDQU010504922.1:16583-28737 GCA_032191745.1 Picea mariana | reverse complement strand
ACCATATATGAAATGTTCACAGAAATAAAAATCCAGAGTGCAATTAGACATACCTTCAACCATACCTTTATCATGTAGTGTTCGAAGGCCCTTTTCTCCAATATGCCCAAGCCTTTAATTCCACAACATGGTCTTCTTTCTAGGGACAATATTGGTCTTGTCTTATTTATTTCTCTTCTCAACGACAACAAAACTATTAAACCCATTAGTATAACTGCTTCCCAACAACTTGTACAGAGTTCCACACCGAACTCCCCTCATCAACACCATTTCCCCTTGTACCAAATTGCAAGTTCCCTTTCCCAATACAGTATCCACTCCTACATCATCCAACTTGCTTATAGATATTTGGCTCCTGGCTAGTTTTGGAATGTGCAAAACCCCAGGGAGAGTTCTGATCCTTCCATATTTTAGCAACAACTTAACCCTTCCGCGTCCCATGATTTTGGTTGTTGAGTCATCTCCTAGGAATACATCACCACCATCATATTTTTCATATTCAAAGAACCACTCCCTCTGAGGAGTCATATGATATGACGCACCTGAGTCAATCAACCATACACCACGGTCTGCATGTGTACTTGTAGATGCTAGGTAAACATCACCTCCTTCTTTAGTGGAGGTGTTTGCCTCTGTTGAAGAGGTATTATCAGATCCCTTTGGTTTATCAACCTTCTTAGACTTGCAATATTTCTTATAATGCCATGTTTCACGACACTTCCAACATTTCCTCAAATATTTTCCTGGAGACTTAGATCTACCTGTAGATTTAGATCTCCCCCCAAAAGACTTACCAGGATTCATGTCTTGGGTACGACCTCTTACAAATAAATCATCTGTGCTCTGAAAATCCATTATTTTCCACCTCATCTCTTCAGATAACAAGGATGAAACTACATTCTCATAATTCAATGTATATTGAGTGGTACTACCAATTGCTATAACCAGATTATCCCAAAATTCTGCAAAAGAACATAACAAAGTAAAACACTTATCTTCTTATGAAATCGTAATATTAACATATACCAGTTGACTTACTAGAGTATCAAAGGAATTTAGATGTTATGTCACAGAATCTCCATCTTCCATCCTAAGATGATACAACTTATTTTGAAGAAAGAACTTGTTTACCAGGGACTTTGATTGATACAAATTCCATAACGTATCCCATAGTTCCTTGGATGTGTATTCTCCTAAGACATTCAACAACATCGAATATTCTAGGTAGAGTTGAATAGTACTCCTTGCTCTTATATCCAACTTTCCCAATCTTCCTTCGACATACCAGTAGGTTGTGTACTAGTAGTTTGTGTACTAGTAGGTTGTGTACCAGTAGACTGTGTGCCTGTAGACTGCGTACCCATAGGCTATGTTCCAGGATCCACATCAATCCATTGTTATTTTTCTACAAGAAGGTCCTCCATCTTGAGCTTCCATAGCTCAAAGTTTTTATCATTGAACTTATCTATCTCGATTCATGAAGATCTTGCTATTCCTCTTTCTACACTCGAATCACCACTGCAAAATCTCCCATTGAACCCAAATTTATCATAGACCCAAGATAAACTTGATCTATCAAGACTGAGCCAAACCCTCAGCAACAAAGGCATCCCCTTGAAGCCAAAAATGAGCTCTGATACCACATGTAAGTTTTAAACCTGTGAAGTAAAGAAATTCATATAGACTCTTAAGAAAAACAGAAATTAATCAATGACTCATACACATAGTACACAGAGATTTACGTTGGAAACCCTTAACCGGGAGAAAACCAACCTTCCTTGGTGTCGCACCTTTCAACTCTTCATTGTATTAATTTCACCATTGACCATACAATATATACAATATTTTAGGTATTTTGTAACTACCAAAACCCTAATCCCTTAATCTGAGATTAATTTAGAAAACCGCTAAAAATAGCAAAATCTGCTAAAATAGAAAAAACGGCGGGATCGTCAGACACAGTTGTCGAATCTGGCACGCCCACACACACACATGCAAATAATATAACACATACCCAACAAATAGTGGGTAATGATGGTTAATTAAGGGTGAAGGCTTGATGGGTTAATGGGGTCACTAGGTTAGTAGGTTTTGAGGTGATGGGATTATAAAGTTGCAAGGTTAATGGATCGGTGGAATATTGCAAGTGGTTATAAAGTTAGTGGGCAAGTGAGCTAAGGGTCATTGGGATAATGTCATTAATGTGGTGAAGCATGGTGAATATGGTCTATATGATCAATATGGTCAACATAATTCCACCATGGTAAAAAACATTTGATATGCTCAATGAGGGCCAAGGGTCAATGAACTATTGAGTTTAGTTGGTTGGGTGGTAGGTGGCTAGTTATGATAGGGGACTTATGTTAACTACTAGTTGGCATTAGCCAACATAATCCGATATGTATTAGGGGGTGATGCAAGAGTGGGTTACTAGTGATGGTGTAGTGTACCTAGGGAGGTACCCAAGGGGAATAATAATAGTTATATGGCTACGCATTGCTATGTATGGAGGCCATTTCTGGAAAATAAGGCCCATGTAGTAGTGTGAAAGCAATAAATGTAAGGTATACTAGAAAGTTCCTTTATATAATGTTCCAAGGAGGTTAGATAGAATTATAAAAAGAGCAAAAGAAATAGAAGTGAGATATTGTGAAGAATATTGTAATTGTATCAAGCATTGCTTGTGGAGTGTTTTCCTTCCTTAAGGAATAATTCATGGTGTTACCATACCTCAAGGGTTTTCTCTCAAATTCTTGTGCTCATTCTTTTGTGTGAATGATTTGATTTATTGTTGAATTTAAGGGTTTATCTTATGTTATGTATGCTTGCTACAATTACAATATTCTTCTTGATACCTCCATTACATTGTTTATACTATTTTAATAATTCTATCTAACCTCCTAGGAACATTCTATAGAAGGAAATTTATAGTAGGAAGAACCTTCTAGTAAGTGTTCTTACATTTATTGCTTTCACACTACTACATGGGCCATATTTACTAGAAATGGCTTCCATAAATAGAAATACATAGCCATCTAACTATTATTACTCCCCTTGGGTACCTCCCTAGGTACTCCATATTAACCCCCTAGGTACACTACAAATGGGATCCTGAATTAGCCCATATTTTTCCATATTGTATAACTAATTACCCCAAAACATTCATGTTTTGTCCATTATTTAGCCTATTACTTGTTAAATTGTCCAATTTTGTAGGCCACAACATTGTGTTGATTAATAGTTTACCAATAGTTTATTTTGGTTACATTTTGTGAGTTTGACATGAGAAAATGCTTGAGATTTCCTATTGTTAATGAGTATGGGTTTGTGATATGCTTGTTGATGATTTGTTCTCTATAGATTTAAACCTTGTGGCTATATAAAAACACTTTGTTTGTTTTTCAACTTTGATCCTGCCTTTGACATTTGTCCTGGATACAACTAGGATAAGGACAATCCAATATGTGCTCATCAGTGTGATGGAGAAGGCAATGCTTTAGTAGAAAATAATTGGAGCATCAATTGATTGACCCTAGTAACCCAAGTGAAACAATAGTTGGGGCTATAGAGACATGTTCCATAATTCTCAAATCCAAGGAAGAAGGGAGATGGCTACTCATTCTTTGACAACCCACTAAAATCAATAGACTAATGAGAAGGTTGGCACCATTAGTTCTCCAACGAGCCTCTTTCCCTAGCTCAAGAAGGAGAGAGATGGTCGTGCACTCCACAGTACCCATTTAACATGGAAAATCAAGAGAGGGCAGGGTACCATGAATGTTCCAAGTACACCTATGTTCATGAACCAAATAGAGATCATGGACCCCATGGTCCCATTCCACAATGAACCACCTTAACTAATTGTTGATGGGTCGAAATGGCTCGATCAGTCAAACGAAGGAAAATGCCCGATGGCATGTCCCCACTCTCATTTGGAATAGCATTTCCAACCAGTTTATGGCTTGGTTACCTTATTCACTACAAACTAATTAAATATGAATATGAGAACCACAGGTTCTCAGATGAATCAAAAGATAACGATTCTAACTATTTATCCCTAAAACTAGAATGAAAGGCTAAATTTCTAATATGCAAGTTTAATCTATCCTAAGCTAACCTATCCTGATCGGGAGAAATCTGAAAGATGAATACAGTGAGAGATGATATTACTTGCATAGAATGAATTCATGTAATAAGAAATACATAATTTAACCAAGTAATTATTTGTAGTCAATATAAATTCTTTAGAAAATTAAGTTACTGAGTTGATGCATTTGTGAAGGAAAGCAATAATAATTGTAAATAACAGAATATTAACCAACAAATAATTCAGAGATTAATATTCAGAATCCCATTGAAATACATGCATAAAAATAAATAGTCACAATCATACACATGTAAGCCATTGCCTTCCAAAATGTCTTCAGACCTTTATTCAAATAACTGTAAAAATACCAGTCACTTCTCAAAAGAAATAAACTCCCCATTCCTCTTGCAATCCTCTCATTTATATAACTTTTATGGAACTATGCTACATTTCGCATCTTGCTAACGGTTGGGATACTGAAGCAGCGCTCTCATTTTCCTTTCCCAATTGGGACATGGACATGAGTACTATTATCCCCATTTTGTGGGATAACTAAGGATAATATATCTCACAGAGCTTAGGTTGCATATATGGAGTGTCGATAGACTACATGAACAACATTATCCAATTTTGTAGATGGATACCCTTCTCACCACCACAGAGATCAGGATTTTCAGAGGGCATCCACCACATCGGTTGTCTTCCAAGAGGAACCAGGCCTTTCTCCATGAGGTACAAATAAGGTATTATGGTGAGTGTCATTTCAATATTTGAGGCATTTGATTATGTTGCATATTAGACTGCTTTAGATTTCATGACACATGCTTAGACATTATGTCTTTTGCCATGTTTAACTGTGGTGGTTGACATTGTGCCCTAGTAAATGGTCTTCCTTGGGAATCATTTTGCTACTAGGAACTCCCTTGTAGAGTCGACGTACCATTACCATACATACTTACCACTTTCCATCACTTAAACCCCCCAATTCCTTGTCTCTTGGGATTTTAGGGTGTATTGACCCAAGAAGGGGTTGTCCCTCATTCTATGGGAAGAAGGGGTTGAAGGCCTAGAGGGATTTCTATTGGCTAAGAATATAAAAGCATATATATAAACCTTCCAAATTCTTTTCCCAGGGATCTGCCAAGAAAGAAATGAAGTGCTTCTTAGTAAGAAAAGGGGGACCCACAAGAATAAATGATAATGAATTCTTAGGGGGTTAGTTGGAGTATAGGAGGTCTCATCACAAGCCAACCTATCATGATCATAGGTATCTAGCGGTATGACATTACCATTATCTAGCCACCAAGCCATGGCAGTGGCTCTCAGTTGCACAATTGAGAGAAAGGGGGTCTCATCATGAGCCAGCCTTCTCATTTCTGCAAGGTATTTGTGAGTGACACTATCATTATCTGGACACCATGCCAGGATTGTGGAGTTCAACTTGTCTTTTAAAACATGAAAGAAACAAAGAAAAGAGAAATGGGATTGGAAAATTTGCATTTGAAAATGAAGTTGCCACACACCCTCTACAAAGGCACACATGAATGAGACACTACAACCCCTTGTATGTCATGAACCCCATACCCAGTGAGTATTGATCCTTAACCACTTCATCCACTTTACATGGCTTAGAGAGGCATCACTTGGGGATCACTCTTTGACCTAGGGAAATATCTACCCAATAGGACACCTCGCCAACCCTCCCATATCCAAGCTTGGCAAGTCTCATAATGTCTTTGAGCACTTACTTGTTTGACTAGGTAATATTTGATGCACATGCTTAGGTAGCTCATTTATTGATTGTATTTACTCATCATGATATTTTGAATTGAGATCCTTGGAGGGCACGCTTATTTGTCTTTGCATGACCTAGTTGGTGGACAATTTTTTAGGAACAAGCCTAGCTTGGGCTTCCATTGGGCTTGAAGCCCACAGGTCGGATGCCAAGGGCCTGCATGCTAGATGAGAGAGAAATACCTTCAGAGGCCCAGAAGAAAACCTAGAAGACAATGCCTAGCCCTCACATGACAAACATTTTTCCAAGGAGAGGAAAAATGTCATCTTTAGAGGCATGACGTCACCTAGAAGGAATAGGGTTTGGTGGTAAAGTTATCACTCATTGATACATGGATGTTTTTATGAGAGGAAGGCCTTGACCATGAGGATATTCCATAGATGATTGACATGTGGCCTTTAGAGGCCTAACAATGCTTCTCCAACACCAACGGCTTGCTCCTAGTGTCAAAATGTCCCCTAAAGGGGTGATGTCACCTTAAGTTAGGGTTTTCTTTTGTGTAAAAGTGAATTTAAAGATGAATTGTTTAATATTATTTGGTTGCAAGGGGTAAGATAAGGGTTGTGGAGCCCTTGTCTTATGTTTTACCCTTGCTAATGTGGACAAACTATGTTAGTGGCATTTTGTATAAATATGGAAGTATTGCACTGGAATTTTTGCTATCCTTGGCTATTTTCTCTCTTGTGCTCTTGTGTATGGCTATTTTCTTGGTTATTGGTTGGTGGAAGTGATGTGCTAGCCTTGGAAGGCTCTTCTTTTTCTATTGTGGTGGTTTATCTTAGCAATTTTCCTTGAATTGGTAAGGATTTTACTTTGTATTGTGATTTGTGTTCAAGTCAAGGTTGTTTTGCTAGAGCTAGGTGAGAATTATAAGGGCATA
This sequence comes from Picea mariana, assembly GCA_032191745.1. Lineage (NCBI taxonomy): Eukaryota > Viridiplantae > Streptophyta > Pinopsida > Pinales > Pinaceae > Picea > Picea mariana. The sequence goes on along the minus strand of JASDQU010504922.1, from coordinate 21,975 downwards.
CACCCCCACATTAGCCTCCATCATTTTATGCTTAAGTATTGTTCATTTAATAAGGGTTTACTAAGAGAAGTATAAGTGCATACACCCTCTTAGTATAAACCCTAGCTAGGGATACTTTCCTTGGTGGGTAAAAAGATTTACACCCCCAACGAGGTAGTACCTGTAGCTCATTATTTTCTTGACTCCATTAACTCAGTCATTAAAAGCAATAGTCATTACTTGTTGAATTGGAGAAATAAATCGTTTCCTTGGTAAACGTGAAGGTTTCAATTTTTGAAGTTATCTCTTTTGGAAGTTGTTCTTTGATCCTTTGGCTCTCTTGCCTCATTTAGGCATCCCCTTCCAACCGTTAAATCTTGTTGTTGTTAAAACTAAATTCTACAGCCATAAGGCTGCAAAAAACCTAACCCTCTAACCTCTAATAACTCTTAAGCTAACCTTAGGATTGACCCCTAACTTTACCCTAACTCTCTACTAACCCTAGCGCACTTGTTGGGCTAGTTAAAGGTGATTTTCAGTGGTTGATTTTTTTGCTATAAAGCTTGGTTATCTACAGCCATAAGGCTGATAACTATCATTGTAGTTATCTTTTTGTTACGTCCTTGCTTTGCTGCTAGAGTATTGTTTTACCATTATTTAGTTGAGCTAGCTTTAACTAACTTGTCTCTTTCTTATTCAATCATACTTCTAGATATTATTTTGCAGATTTTACTATCTTCTATATGCTGATATATATCATTTACTTTTTTTGCAATTAGGGACAACAAGCTTAACTTGGTTTTCCAACTAACATATTATATCATATGCTTGGTTTTATTTGTGTCTCGGGTAGGTATTTTACTTCTCGGCAAGTCACTCAACTCATTTGGAAACCCTTAACCTTTCCCAAGACCCTTTTCCAAAATCTTTATACCATTTAGAATTTACCTTCAGGGACATCCATTTATACTTATCATTTTCCATCTCATTTCCCCCTAGGGTCATCGGGATTCCCCCATTAAGGTGAATACCTCACCTCTAAAGTTACAGGAACACCTTCCTAAGATGACAGTGGGTATTTGATTTGTAAGTTATCACCAATTGGTGGTTGGGTTGGGTTTTTCCCAACCTACAACATGTGCAATAACAAGTACAAAATATGATTTACTCTGCAAAATTTTAGTTACAAATGAAATAATTCAAGGGAGCCTTGACAGTTTCGCCTTTGCATCCATGAATTCCTTCCATCTCTTAAGGTCTTCGAGTATGGAATCTACTCAAAGAAATTGTGTTCTTTCCAAATCTTCCTCACTCTTGCACATGGGATGATCTAGATTATTTTCAACACGAAATGAGAGCGGAGATATAATAAAGAAATGTACAGAGATATCGTGGATATCCAATAATATAGCAGAAATGTATCAAATATGCAACCATAAACACAGAGATATAGTAATACATAATTTTCTATTAATGAGTGAAAATGTACAAAGACTGTAAAAATACAAAGTGAAAGACTCACTAGAATGGTGGTAGCTTATCTCTGAGAAGATATGTGATGGCTACTTGCATTTGCAAGAAGATGATTTTAAAATGAGGCTCCAAAGGCCTTTTTATAATAAATAAAATCCAAAACCCTAACCCCGGAAGATGAAAAGCCAACAGTTTTGTGGACCACGTTTTGGGTAGTTTGGTGTATCAACTTCTCGGGGGCGTAACTTTGGCATACGATCTATGTTTGGGGAACACGATAGATCATTGGAAAGGTATCTTTGAGGAGATTCATTTTGGGGGCTCAATTAGATCCTTTTCCTATCATTGAGAAGCTTTATCATGAAAAACATTCATTTAGGCCCTCAAAATGACCCCGAAAGTTAAAAATTGCTAAAAATAGTAAATTGCAAAAATTGCCAGAAAATTGTTTTGAGCCGGTTGGAAAAGGTGGGTGGCCACCGATATCCACCTGGATCAATACTACCTCCTTAGGAAGAAATGGTATCCATTGCATTGAGTTCCCAGGAGAGATGGAAAAGAGTTTCTTAAATTTGCATCTTGATGAGATGCTTGCCTTGTTGGAGAAGTTATGTTGCTTAGCTTTTTGAAGGTTGTCGTGAACCTATGGTTGGAGGGGTTGGACCTTTTTAACTAGTCTGGCTATATGAGATTCATGTGTGCAAAAGGAATATTTACACTTTCCTACAATCTTGTCGACCTACTTATGTTGGATAGAAGGTGCTTAGACTGAGGCTGCAGTGGTGCTCTTCTGTTCACGCTTTGAACAGACTGTGAAGAAGCTAAATTTTGTGGTATGAGATACTACCTTGTGACACTATTTAGTTGGGACAATATTTGTAATTACCGTTGGTATCCTATAGAGATGACCCCCCAGAGTAAAAGTGACACTACGAGGTCAAGACTCATAAATAACATGGTGCTTCCAAATATATGGCTGGCCCAAGATAACATCACAGACATCCAATGGGGAAACATCACATAATACCTCTTCCTTGAAGGGTTGGATGTCATATGAAAATCGACACTGTTGGCTGACATGAAGATCTCGTCCCTGGAAAAGCCACCCAATGTTGTATGGTTGTGGGTGTGGTGTTTTCGACAATCCCAATTGTTTGACGACCTCTGTTAAGATGAGGCTCTTCTGACTTCATCTATCAACAATAAATGCAGTGGGGTTCCCTTCACCCACATCTATGAATGAAAAAGGTGATCCCCCTCTTCTGGATCTGTTGGTTCTTCTAGTTGAATTGTTGTGGTCGCGACAATAGCAGTGGGGTTTGCGTCGATGATCTGTCTTCTACTAGTATATTTGAATCAGATTCTGAATTAGGGTTTGGCTCCTTGGATTTGATCTCAACCACCAATGATTGTTTTAAGAGACATTCATTAGTGTTGTTCCGGGGGATTTTGTGGAAATCGCACCATTTTCCAGTGTCCTTCTTCATCTTTCCATTACCCTTCTTTTCCTATGGCTTGGACTAGTTTTTGGGAGACTATTTTTTAGGGTCATCTTTATCATACTTTGGTTGTTGCAGATTTGAAGAACCAAACTCCCATTTTTTTTGGTGCTTAATTTTCTACTCGATTTTAATAGCATATCGATAGGCAAAACCAAGTGATGAGATGTCTAGAAAATCCATTTCAATTTGGTTGTATTTTTGTAGAGCCCCACGGTATTTTAGAACCAAATGTCATTTGAAGTCTTTGATACCCAGCTTGGTTCGCAAGGTATGGAAGGTATTGGTGAACTCTGGAACTTCTTGGCCCCTCTCTTTCCGTAGTCTGGTCCATCTCATGTACCGGTTCTCATAATTGCCAATAGGGTAATATTGTTCCTTTACCGCATCCACAAAAAAAATCCCAAGTGGGCTCGGCCCCATATATTCTAGACTCCTATGTGGAAATTTTCTCCCCATAAGTTTCCCACCAATGTTTGACATGGGGGAGAGCCTTAAGGAGTGTGAAGGTGATCTTTTCCCTGTCGGAGAAATTATGAATAGAGAAATAGTGTTCTAGAAGATTTAACCATATTTCTAGGGCATCTGCATCTATCCGTCCTTCAAATACGGTAATATAAAAATTAAATTGTACCTTTAAAGGCAAGGTGTCTCCAAAGTGGTTTCTTGATGAAGACGCACATGTTTTAATCAACAGACATTAAAGGATGTGGGCAAAATTATCCATCATTTTGTCCCTCTGTCATGTGAGAGCTTGCTCAAGCAACGGATTAATAGAATCGTCTGCTCTATATTTTTTATTTTCTTTTGCCATGGAGGGTTTCTTGGGTGTGCCAGAGTGATTGTCTTCAAGAGAGACAAGTTTGATACCCAACTTGCTATACTCAGACCTCGTCGGGGACATGCACTGAAAAACGATCAAGAGCATCTTGCTCTGATATCACTAATCCGGATTACTTTCGGTACAAAATGAGAGCGGAGATATAATAAAGAAATGTGTAGAGATATCACGGATATCCAATAATATAACAGAAATTTATCAGATATGCAACCATAAACACAAAGATATAGTAATACACAATTTTCTATTAATGAGAAAAAATGTACAAAGACTGTAAAAATACAAAGTGAAAGACTCGCTAGAATGGTGGTAGCTTATCTCTGAGAAGAGATGTGATGGCTACTCACATTTTCAAGAAGATGATTTTACAATGAGGCTCCAAAGACCTTTTTATCATAAAGAAAATCCAAAACCTGAATCCCAGAAGATGAAAAGCAAACAGTTTTGTGGACCCTGTTTTGGGTAGTTTGGTGTATCAACTTCCTGGGGGCGTAACTTTGGCATATAATCTCCGTTTGGGGTTCATGATAGCTCGTTGGAAAGGTATCGTCGAGGAGATTAATTTTGGGGGCTCAATAAAAGCCTTTGTCCATAATTGAGAATCTCAATACTAAAAAACATTCATTTAGGCCCTCAAAATGTCCCTGGAAGTTAAAAACTGCTAAAAATAGTAAATTTCCAAAATTGCCAGAAAATTGTTTTGAGGGAGTTGGAAAAGGTGGGTGGCCACCGATATCCACCTCGATCATGGGAATAATTATCTCAGTTCTGAGGATTTTCTCAACACGTTGTAGGGAATCTTATGCCAGGGTGGTTATTTTGTAGGGTTGAATAAATCTTCTTTCGATAACTTCCACATTAATTATGTTGATTGCTTCGATAGCTCTCTAAGAAAGGTTCCTTTTGGTGTCCACGTACTCGATAATATTCTAGGATGAAGTAGCTTTGTCAACATCTCCCAGGGGATTCATTGCGAATAGTAAGAGCATATTGTTTGTCTATCTCCATACCTTAGTGTTTGATGCAGTGACTTGTTCTTGGTCTTTAGCACATCGATGATCGTTGTCATGTCTATCACTAGAAGTCGACGATCTCAGATTCTTCACTCGTCGGAATACGTCAGAAGGGTTTCTGTAGATTGAACTGTTTGGAGTGAATCTTTCCATTCTGTGATTTTGCTGCTAGCTCCCAGGGCATTTTGATATTTTGTGTGGGTATCTTTCACCTACGAGTCGAACTTCACTCATCGAGCAACCTTTTATGCACACTCTGAAGTTATTCATTTTTCTCCGGACCTTTTGTCTTCACGATTTCAAGAGTCGTTGCTTGATTTTGGTGTTCTTCTACAGTCCTTTTTAAGAATTCATTATCCATTTGTACCCTTTGGATTTTGGCTCAACCCTTTTCATTGAAAGACCTTAATTCATCCAATTGTGCTTTGAGCTTCATAACCTCCAAATTTTGTGAGGTTTCAAGCTGATGCATGTCGCTAGTGTTGGCCTTTTGGACCAATGAAATTCACTCATTGAATTTAACCTGTAGAGCTTCCTCCTGTGCTTCTATTCACCTTTTTATCTCCTCCTCTTAGGCCTTTTTCACC